>PVHP010001409.1:82046-107448 GCA_004024765.1 Zapus hudsonius | reverse complement strand
CATTTGACTCTGTATGAGCATTTACTGCTCAAGGAAGACCCCAGTAGGGGCTTGTTGGCCTGTGAGTTTAAACATCACTTTCCCTTGTCAGAATGGGCATTAATTAGTATCCTAAGAAAACCATCTGCTACTTGAGTAACCTGACATCGCACGCTGGGTAGTGTAAACTGTGAATGTGTTATATTATTACGGAAAAAGATCTCTTGGCTCTACACTCCTTTTAGAAAAATATTCAAGAAGATATCTATATAGATATAGCATAACAGGTTCATATTTGTACATATATGAAAATGTATATTTGGTCAATGATAACATGGGTTTTTACTTTATTGTAAAAAATATTTCACTGCAAAAATTTCTTTAAGATAGTGCCACTTAACTATATGAGTGGCTGTGTTACTATATTATTATACCGACATTCCTCACAGTTCCAATACTTATTTTTACAAAGACATAAATAGAATATTAAAGAAGACATTCCAGTCATCGGATCAGTATTTACAGTTACACTTGGCAACTGCCACACAGATAGCATTGATCATAATGTTTCTCACCATAGTTTTAATTATAAAATAAAAGCACGCTTTATTGGGACTAATTTCCTTTAACAAAATCCATTTATTTTTCAGAAATATTTACTTGTTAAAATCATAGCTATGAGCCGGGTGTGGTGGTGCACGCCTTTAATCCCAGCACTTGGGAGGCAGAGGTAGGAGGATCGCCGTGAGTTCAAGGCCACCCTGAGACTACAGAGTGAATTCCAGGTCAGCCTGGGCTAGAGCGAGACCCTACCTCGGAAAACAAAAAAAAAAAAAAAAAAAAATCATAGATATTTCACGCTCATCTCCCTGCCCCCTCATTCCAGATGATCACGAAGGCACGGTAATGGATTAGTTTCTCCTTCCCTGAACACTGAGCTTCAATCTCAAGTCACACAAGGAGATGAAAATGGAGAGTCACTTTGTAACAGATGCTCACTCAGGATGTTATATTTATTTTTTTATTAATTTTGCTTAGATGAGATCTTAGCAGCACACAGCGGAAGGTAAACCCCGCAAAGTGATGTGATAATGACTGATTTTAATTACTTTCCAAAATCACTACTTGTTTGCAAAATTGAGTGTTTTTTTCTTCCACAAGCTAATTACCTAGCAACGCAGTTAAAAGTTCACAAAATGGAATGTCCCTCTTTCCTGTCTACGAGAAGCACACTGGATAATGAATGAAGCCCACTTGCTCTGAATTTAATTGAGATGCTCCCATGGTGTGAAGAGGAATGAAGAGTTCAGGACCATCAGTTGGACAGCAACACAGTTTACAGGAGGCATTTATTTAAAGCAATCATAGATCTCAAACACTCACACACATGGAAAATCCCCAGGTTTATTGTTAGTCACAGGGAAAACAATCACATTGCTAACTTAAACCAGTGTGGAGATCTACGAAGCCACCTAGGGGTCATGCCAGCCACTCACATCACCTCCCCAGCAACACCCTCTCTCTGGTCTCTACTTTGATAACACTGTCCTATGTGGGATCCATGAACTTGTCACCGGGCCCCCTTTAGGACTTTGTTGTGCCTGTGTCCCTGCAGGAGGCTCCTCCCCCGATGCCCACCTGGTTAGCTTCCTCCCTGAAGCCTCTTGCCAATGCCTGGGCATGCTGCCTTCCCCTTCAAACTGTGACAAGTGTCTCAATCCCTACACTTGATCTCTTATCCCGCAATGGTCTCCACACACAGACCACCTCCAAGCAAACTACACAGCAGTGTACTTAAGGCATTGCCCAGGGTCTCGTCTCACTAGAACACCGGCTCTGGGAAAATAGGTAGGCACCTTCCTTTTGTAGAATAAGCCCCAGGCCCAGAGTCAGCCCACCCTAGGGGGACAGACAAAGGATGATGGTCCTATACAGACAATGAATAAGGAAGAGACTCACACCGGCTGTGACTCTATCAATGAAGGAAAGAATGATGTTTATTTCTAGGATCCTTAATGATCACCAAACCTACGGCTAAAACGCCACTGTTCTAAAGAAATACCTAGCCCACCCCTTCTTCCAAAGATAGCTCCCTGCATGTCATTTCAAAGCCAACTGTAACTCTGTCCTGCAGAGCACTACTTGATGAGTCTTAACACTTCTATCTGGCTGCTTATTGAAAAACTCCAGTAATAGAGTTTTTAAGAATCTGATATGTTAGAAAAATAGCTGCACTTAGGACAAGTTTGACCAAGGAGAGCACAGAGCTGTACCCTGAAATGAATATGCATTCATGGAATACACAACACATGACAGAGGTCCATGGAATGGTACCACAAGCTCAGAGACTGGAAGAAATGATCTCTTAACATGTCCAGCAGATGCAAGACAGGCGCTATCCAAGATGCAAACTTGTGAAGAGCCTTTTCACAATGATAGAAAATGGCAACCCTGAAGTCTGAGCCACAGAGGTCCAGAAGAGCCGGAGCAATCTTGGGCAAGAAGAGTAAAGCTAGAGGCATCATTTCATCCTCAGATTTCAACCTCCACAGTGAAGCTGTAGTCATCCTCACAGCATGGCATGAGCGGAGAAATACATGCATCCAGGGCGGGGAGATGGCCCGTGGGCAAAGAGATGGCACACAAGCATGAGGACCCAAATCTGCATCTCCAGCACCCACAGAAGAGCCAGGTGTGGCAGTGTGTGCTTCTAATCCAGGGTGGGGGTGGGTAGACAGGAAGACGGCTGGGTTTGGTTGGATGGTTAGTCTAGCTGAATTGGGGAGCTCTGGGTTCGGTGAGAGATCATGTCTCAGAAGTTGGAGAGTGACTGAGGGAATTAACTGGAGCCAACCTTTGCCCTCCACACACAAGCGAACGTGCCTGCACACCCTCCTGAACACACACCCTCCTGAACACACATATATACAAGCAAAGAATAAGAAAGACAAGATACAGCCATCAGTGCAATGGAACAAAAAAGCCTAGAACGAAATTCACATGTGTGTGGCTGGTTGACTCTTGATCAAGAATCCAAAAAACACCTAGTGGGGGTTGGGGGGATTGGGGATACTGTTTCCTCTATAAGTGGTGTTGGGGAACTGAATAGTCACATGTAGAGGAACAAAATGAAAGCCTTGCCTCATACCATGTGCAAAAATCAACTCAATGAAAAGCATATAAGAATAGGTAATAGTTGTGAATATGGAGAGATGGCTCAGAGGTTAAGGCACCTGCCTCCAGTGCCTAAGGCCCCGGGTTCAATTCCCCAGGACCCACATAAGCCAGACCCACTAGGTGGTGGCCCTGGTGTGCGCTCTCTCTCTCTCTCTCTCTCTCTCTCTCTGTATCTCTGCTTGAAAATGAATAAATAAAATATTTTTTTAAAAAATTATACAAATATATAATTATATATGTATAAATTCATTTATATGCATATATGAAACATAAAAACAAAACTAAAAATAAATCAACTCAGAAAATATTGATAACCTGAAATGATGGCACATGTGCATAATCTCAGTACTCAGGAGGCAGAAGGGGAATCACTAGCAGTTATATGCCAGCGAGGGAGACCCTGTCTCCAACAAACAAATAAATAAACAAACAAATAAACAAACAAAAAACTCAACATGAAAGTAAAAACAAATGGATACCCAGTAAGTATGGAGGAAGAAAACAAAGCAAAAGGTTCTTGACTTTGGTATCAGCAATGGACCCAAGCATAGCTACACAGACAGGCCTACATCTGACCACAGGGCCTCAGCAAAGCCGAGAAAACAAGGAGCAGAGTGAAATCACTGCAAAATGAGAGAAATGTTCAGAAAGCACAGATCTGACACAGATGAATGAGAATGAGAAGCAAAAACACTTCAATGCAGGAAAGCACGCAGCCCGATCTCTAAACAGGAAGAGGAGCTAGGGAGATAGCTCTGTAGATAAAACACCACTGCTTAAGTCCTGGAACCCATAAAAAAAGTGAGACAGGATGGTAAACATCTGGAGTCCAGTGTGCCTAAGGTGAGAAGGGAGGTAGAGATAAGAGAATGTCCCCAAAGCTCAAAGGCCAGCTAGCCTGGTGAATGCAATGGGGAATGCAATGGGGTGAATGCAATGGGGGACCTCACTCAGACAAGGAAGAAGGTCAGACTGATACTGAGGTTGCCCTCTGACCTGAGGTTGCCCTCTGACCTGCATACAGGCACCATGGCAAACACACACCTACACTCACAAACATGCTCACATACATTATACACAGGAATACACATGTACATAAAAACAGAGCTAAAAATGGATCTGAACAGATATTTTTTTAAGAGGACAAACAAATGTCCAACAGGTATAGGACAGAAAATGCTCTGTAGCCCTACTGAGCAGCACAGCAGGACTCAGCCTCATACCCTGGAGAGAGCAGCTTGTTGGCTCAAAGGAGGAAAGATAAGGAAAGCTGAGGAGCATGTGGAGAAAGGGAGCCCTGGCACTGGTGGGGATATGCAAATTAGTGTAGCCATGATGGAAACCAGGAGGAGTTTCCTCACAAAACTAAAACTGGCTTTGCTACATGGTCCAGCGATTCACAGCTATGCAAACCAAAAGGAAATGAGATCCACATAGCAGTGAGACAGACACACCCCCAGGCTCACTGTGGTATGCGCACACGCACACGCGCGCGCGCGCGCGCACACACACACACACACACACACACACACACACACACACACACCCAGTGTCCACTGGCAGGTGAATGAAGAAAATATGGAATATACACACACCTTAACAAAGAAGAGAATCCTGTAATTTTCAATAGCTTGCATGAGCCTGAAGACACTGTGTTAAGTGAAATAAGCCGGGCACAACAAGGCCAATACAGTCTGCTCTCATCAAATGTGGAACCTAACTGGTAGAGAGTGGACTAGCTATCACCAGGGGTTTGGAAGCTGGGGGCCAATGAACACAAAATCCCATTTAGACCATGGGATATATTTATAACATAGATTTATGTATGCATCCAAAGAAGAATGCCCTTGGATAAAGAAAGCACATCTGTAATCCCAGCACTGGGTGGGTGGAGGCCGGAGGATCACAAGTTCAAGGCCAGCCTCAACTACATGATGAGTTTAAGGTCAGCATGGATTACATGAGACCCTGTTTCATACCCCCTCCAAACAAAAACAAAAAGTAGAATATAAAATTAAAAATAGTGATTTTTCTGATGTCTGCTAAGGATTTAATGAATAAGTTTTTCTTTCTGATAGCATTCCTAGATTCTCAAGTCTATAATCAGACTGATGAAAAGCCTGTCAGATTCCTACTACCCACTGCTGCTGAAAGAACTAAGGAGATCTTCATACATTATGGGCTCCTAGAAAATGACAATATATGACATACTTAAAATTGTGAAGAAAGCAGATTTGAAGTGTTCTTCACACCAGCAAATGGCATGAACACGAGGCAAGATATATTCTAATGAGCTCAAGTCAGCCATTGAAAACTGCACATTTGTATCCAAGTATCATGTTCTATCTCATATATATATGTATATATATATATATATATATATATATATATTCTGTCAATTTAAAAATAATTGCATAAATAGTGTTAATCCAAGATGGAGAGAATTGGGGCAATTTTGCACATTGAGTTCTAATGCCTGGCCTTACAACAGTGCGTTCAGTCAGCCAGGGTTAACAAGGTTCTTCTTGTGTGGCTCAGTCATGTTGGATTTCTGTAAACAAACTTTCAACAAAAGACACAGGTATAGGACTGGACTGGATGCCTCAGTGGTTAAGATGCTTGCCTGCAAAACCTGATGATCAGGGTTCAATTCCCCAGCACCCACATAAAGCTAGATGCACAAAGTGGTGCATGCATCTGGAGTTTGTTTGCAGTTTGTTGGAGGCCCTGGCATGCCCATTCTTTCCATCTCTTTCTTCTCTCTCTTCTCTCTCCCTCTCCCTCTCTCTCTCTCTCTGCTTGCAAATAGACAGACAGACAGATAGATAGATAGATAGATAGATAGATAGATAGATAGATAGATATTTTTTAAAAAGACATAGGAATGACTCAGCCAATCCACGGAGCTTACAAGATAACCCTTCTCCCCCAGCAGTCACCATGCAGACATGTACATTAGCAGGAAAGCAGAAAATCCCATTTTGCTAGCAGGCTATCTGAGCATTTGAGAGAACAATCTGCTCTCTGTTCTCTGCTGGTTACTGCCCAACAGACAGAGACAAAGGGAGTCCTGCATCGACCTTCAGCCTGGGCAGCACTTGGATGACACGTACCCAAGGGTCTGAAGTATTCAGAACGCATTCACTTGGAGGCCACCACAGCCAGAAAACTCAACTTCTCCGGCTCTAGTGTCTGAAAACATGCACCTCCTAAGAACCACAGGCTGGGGAAACAGAGGTTTGCTTCTGAAATGCAAAACACAGATAAGGTCTCCAGGCTCCACACCCACAGATCCAACCAACCACATGGAGAAAATAGTCAAACAATGTGTTTCTGTTCTAAAGCATCAACACTGTCCTGTCGTTTTCCCTAAAACAAAACAGTACAGGAACTACATTGCACAGAATTTACATGGTCTCAGGTATCATATGTAATCTGGAGATGACTCAAAGCACACAGGTCGCCATGTGCAGGCTATGTGTGAAGGCCTTTTAGTATAAAGGACATACGGGCAGCCATGAATCTTGGTGCTCTCCATGGTCCTGAACCCACGGTCTCTCATGGGCACCAAGGAATCATTGTATTTTCTGTCCACAAATTGCTAACATTCTCACCATTTTGGCAGAAAGGAAACTGTCCAGGATGTTCAACGAACAGCAGCTGTAAGGATGGCACTGAGGGTCCAGCGATGGCGCAGTAGTGATGGCAGATAAAGAGACAAATCTCAGAAACCTAATGTATCAGGCTGATGAATGGATCAAGAAGTCCTGCTTATACAATTCATAAACCCGCTCCCATCCCATGGACCATTCCAGAAATCCCACTGAAGTGGGCCCTCATTAGGTTGGGGCGCAAGAAGGGGGGAAATGGAGGTACCAACACAAGACTGGTTCAAACAGTATTTCTAATTATTAACAATGAATATTTTTTTTTAAAAAAGAATTCCTACCTGGTAACACAGTGATATGGCTGACTAGGATCTCTGAAGACCTACTCTCAGCCTGGCCAATACTACTAACACTTAGCTTCTGCCTGTATAGTGCCCCAAAGTCCATGGCCCAGGGGAAAGGCCCTAAATCAAGCCGGAGTTCTCATTACAATCAGCCCTGGAGAGACATGCGAAGTTCTAACTGCCTCGAAGCACAAGACTGCAGCCCCATCCCTTCCCTGTGCCCAGCCTCCCACTTGTAAGAAAACATGGGTCATTTCTATGGACCGACATCTGCGCACAACGTTCAGACCATCCACTGTAGGCAGACATTCCTGGAAAAATGGGTTCAGTATGAAGACAGAGTGACTGTGAGCAACTTGGCCGGGTTTGGAATCATCAAGGAGAGACACCTCTGGGCACATTTGTGAGTGTATCTCCAGAGAAGTTTTAATGGAAGAGGACGACTAACCCTGAACAAGTATGGCACCATTTCATGGGCTGGGGCTCTGGACTAATAAAAAGGAGAAAGCTGGTCGAATGTCAAAAGTCTTCTCTTTTGCATCTTGAGAGGGGAGTCTCACACTCCTGTTGCTGTATCTGTACCTCCAGGATGTATGACAATACATTCAAACTGTGAGACGCCACCCCTCCTTCTTTAGAAAAGTAGATAGTTCACGGAGGTTCCTAAGAGCGGCTGGTACACTGGTGGCTAAGACAACAGGGTTTTCAGGACCTCGGAAGCACCTAGAATACAACTGAAGAACTGGCTGTCAAAAGTACTGCTCAAAGGAGTGCCTTTCAGAGCAGGAACAGAGAGCTGCAGGGGTAGATGAAGGAACCAAGGGGGCCTTATGTGTGTGGGAGTCATCTTTTCACGGTAAAAGTCTCAGGACATTCACTCATTCTTTTATAAGCAAGGTCCTATATAAGCATTTGTTGTAGACCAATCCCTGTGCTGGAGCTTGTAATATGGCTCCTGTGTCTATGAGGAATAACAGTTAAAGTAGAAAGTATATGCAGTGAGGCATGATGGGGGAGATGGTGCTGTGGGGGAATGGGAGGGGTGCGTGCCAAGTGGAGATGGGTTTATGTGGGGGAAAAGGTCAGTTCTGATGAAGTGTTGTGTCATCATAGTGGCAAGAGCATCAGGATCTTGAGAGCTGGGGGTAAGCATAGGGGTCCAGATAGGTCAGAAAGACAGAAGAGGTACAGAGGCAGAGAAGAAGGACCTGGCAGAGAGCAGCCAAAAGCCAAAGAGGTCTGGCTGGCAGCATGAGCCAACATTCTATGTGGGATTCTTCATCAAATACTAAGAAATCACTATGGGCAAGGTTCAGAAAGGGAGAAACATTACTCAATTTTATTTGCCTATGAGTTTCCCAGGTCTTAAACATAACCAGTCTACGTGCAAATTCAGCCCTCCGACAGTTCACAGTAGTGCTCAGTGTGAGGGGAGGAAAGCCAGCCTCCTAGGAAAACACCAGCAGCATAATGGGTCGCTCAGAAATGAATGAACGTGTCCTTTGCACTAATTCTCAAGAACAAGCACATACACCATTCCTGGAAATAAGAGAGTGAAAAGGTAAACGGGTGCTTGTAGTTTTTCCATGATGTACTCAATGACTGACACTCAAAGTTTAGTTTCTCTACATGATTCCAAAACATTCCCGAATTTCTTGCATGATGTGTGAGCTCACCTTGATTATCCATTCAGGATTTAGAACCACCTAGGAAACCCAATTCTAGGCCTGTATGTGAGGGCATTTCCAGAGAAAGAAAGCTAACTGAGGAGGGAAGCCCAACTGTGGGTGGCACCATCCATCCATGCCATGAACTGGGATGCCAGACTAAAGAAAAAGAACAAACGCAAGAGAAAGCAGCTGAGCACATGTCTTTGTCTGTTTCCTGACTGTGGATGTAGAGTGATCAGCCCCTTCACAATCCTGCTGCTACACCTTCCCTGTCAAAATAAATCCTTCCTTGCTTAAGTAGCTTTGGCCAGATTTTCGGCAGGTATATGAGTGTATGTGTGTGTCTGCCTGTGGGCATGCAGGAATGTGTCTTCACATGAGCATGGAGGTCAGAAGACAATACTGGCTATTTTCCACCTTACTTGTTTGAGCCAGGATCTCAATGAATAATGGAGCTCATGGATTTTAGCTAGACTAGTTCCCCAACAAACCTCAAGGTGCACACTGCTATGCCCTGATATTAGGTAGGTACTGGGGATCTGGCTCAAATCTTTGGGTTTGTGTGTCATGACTTTACCCATTGAGCCTTAGACACTTTGGCACAGCAATGACAGAAGTCAGTAATGCATCCAGCAGTTCCTCAGTCTCATCATAAGACCCAGGAGTGGAACACATCACCATGCCTCTAGTGGTCTGCAGCCAGAAGATTTGGAGCAGATTCCAAATATACAATGACAAGAGAAGGTTCTATGACACCCCCTGTGGTGTACTTCTCTGGAATGAAAAGAAAGGAAGCAAGCCCAGAGAAAAATACAAGACCCACTAGCCAGGGGCCAAACCTTGGGCAAACTCCCCGCTACCTACTTCCTTTCAGGGAATCCTTGAGCCTTTTCTCCTATGCCTGGATCCCAGATGGACACAACCACGAATTCTATGCTTAATAAACTAAACTGTGTTCATTTCCAATCTTTGGTAATTAAGCATGAAATTATTTTTTAAAAAACTGTCAATTCATTACTTAGAAAATGCAATTACACAGCCCCCCTGAAACAAATTATTATTGTTCTTCTCCCCATAAATTATTTGTTATATTTTTGACATGTAATAACTTATGACTTCAAAACCTCACTTTTACTAGTAGAAAAAGTGTTAATTGGCAGGAAATAGAAGAGAACATGAAAAGACGGAAAGATCTCCCATGCTCCTGGAGAGGTAAATATTAATATTGTAAAAATGGCAATTCTTCCAAAAGCAATATGCAGATTCAGTGCCATGCCAATAAAAATCCCAGCTTCATTATTTACAGACATAGGAAAAAAATCTCAAAATTTATTTGGAATGGCAAAAGGCCTCGGATAGCCAAATCTATCCTTGGTGGGGAGGAACCCTTCCTCAGGTGGTATCACCATTCCTGATCTAAAGATATACTACAAAGCCATAGTAACAAAAACAGTACGATACTGGCATAAAAATAGACAGACAGACCAATGGAACAGAACTGAAGACCCTGCTCTTAGTTTGAGTAACTATAGTTACTTGATCTTTGACGATGGTGTCAACAACGTTCACTGGCAAAAAGATAGCATCTTCAACAAATAGTGCTGGACAAATTGGATAAATACAAAAACTATGAGAAAGTGGCGAGATAAACAAGAGAGCTACCTCCACAGCAAGTCAAATAACCCATGAAAGGACAATGGAGACAGATACCAAGGATACCCAACATAATCCAAAGCAGAAGTCCAAAGACACTTAAGATCTCAACAATAAAGCAGAATTAAAACTCACCCACCATGACTCAGAGAACTGAGCGGAAGAGGGGGCAGAAAGATTGTAAGAGCCATGGTGGGGGAGAATGTCCAGAGACATTGCCCCTCTCAGCAACAACACACAAAGGGGGAAAAATAAAACTGGCTACCCCTTGTGCAACTCATAACCCCTACCCCATGGATTGATGCAGAATGCCCACCCAGGAGGGCAGCCTGTGAACTGGGGACAGGGAGGAGGGAAATGTTGGTACCACCACGATTTGCTCATTCAATGTATTGAATGATTGACAATAAAGACAATTTTAAAAAGATTATTTTTGTGGCATTTGTTTATAATTTAATGCATAAGCATGAATGTTTCTTTCTATTTAGAGCAGATAGAGCATATTCAGATTCATTAATATCTTTACTCACAAATTCCTACTTCATTTCCATTCAAATAATTTAAGCCATGGCTAATAAAGTTAGATGTATTTAAACATTCATGTTTCTAAAACACTGTCTTCATCTCAACATGGTTTTAAGTCATCTCTGGATAAAATTGAAACCGACTTCTTTTCTGGCTAATGAATTGCTCATGCAAAACCCTCTTTATACACAAACAAGAAGTCAATAAGTGAATGGGAACAGAGGATCCAGGTAAGCCCAGAACGTGGTTATACACACAAACCTAAGAAAACAGTAATATCCTCCATCCCTGTGAGACTCTGACTTACTTTGTTGGGCTGAGCACAACAAACAAATCCTGGATCAGACACTTCACTCGCATGTCACCCCCTGCCCTGCCCCCAGCAAGTTCACACCATCTTCCTCTCTCCCTGAGGGAGAGTCCAGCTTCTGACTCTCCCTACTGGAGAGGGCTGCCTGGGTCATGACACAGAAAATGGAGATGAATCAGACAGGAAGATGAAGAGAATAGGTCGAGGCTGTTCAATTACCACCTCTTTTTGTTTGTTTGGGTTATTTTTTAGGCAGAGTTTCATGAAATGCAGACTGGTCTCAGACTTGAACTTGCTAACTAGCTGATTTTGAGTCTCCTGACTCCATCTTTGAATGCTGGGATTACAGGCATCACACACACACACACACACACACACACACACACACACACACACACACACAAACACAGAGCAAAAAAAAAAAGTCACTTCTTACAAAACTGAAACCAAAAAGCCAAGCACAGTTGCTCGTGCCTGTAGTCCCAGCTCTCTGAAGACTGAGGCAGGAAGTTTGAGACCACCCTGGGCTATATAGAGAGTTCTGGATTAGCCTGGGCTACAGAGTGAGAAGCTGTCTCAAAAAATAACAGAACGAATCACACATCATTTTGCCATACAGATGGACAGTGCTCTTGAAGGAGACAGTGACATTATGGTTAATGGTGCCATCCCTTTGGGTTCCTGCTGAAGAGGAAGCCATTTATCTCCTGCAGGAGAAACGGAAGGAATCTTACCCAAATGGGATTATTAAACTCAAGAAAATACTGAGGGAAGTGCTACCATGTTAATAAGCCAAAAGGCAATGGTTTTGAAGATACTAATTGATTTTTAACTTTCTAAACAATAAGCACATGCAATTTTATACTTAATTTGCTTTTGTATACACTTCCAAGCTACTTTGTTTCAAAATATCCTTGAAAGATGCTCATTTGTGTGGTTCAAACTTTTTTTTACAGATCATTACATAATAGAAACAAACATTTCCATAAATCCATGGATTCTCGATATTGTCTTCCTAGCTGTGATCAATGAGCCTTACACATGCAGGATGCTACCAACAGGGGAAACTGAGGGTGAGGAACACGGAATAAAGAAGGGTGAGCTCTGCATGCTTTCTATGAATCTACAAAGTTAATTATTTTTAAAACAGCAGAAACGGGCTGTGCTTAGCGGTGTGCACCTGTAATCCCAGAACTCTGACAGTGGGGGGAGGAAGACAGTGATTTGAAACCCGGTGTGTCACAAAGAGGTGTGGGGAGATGTTACAGAAAGAAAGCAGTCTATGTAAGGAGACCATAAAATTCATCTTCTCAGATGTGAGCACTACAACAGAACATCAACTCAAATGTTCGCTTAAAGCCTAGACACAAGAAAGAAACCAGTGTTTCAAAAAGTTATTTAAAGCTCAGAGCCCACCTTCAGAGATGTGGAGTGACCATACAGATAGGGTGACCTGGTGGGGTAATTATACCTCCTTTTCCAGGTCTTTGGCATCCCTAAATCCTGACTAAAGTGAAAGCTGGGAATCCCAGGGCTTGTGAAGTTTAGTACCTGGGACCCTTCTCGGCTGGTCCTATGAAAGCCTCAGTTGCAGTACGACTGCGGTTAGTCTCGGTCAAAGGCACCCATAATAGCACCCGTTCACATTAAGGCCAGGGAGAGCTCAAGGTGAGCCTTCCTCTTCTCTCACTGATGCAGTTGCGCCCACTTTTTGGAAATGAAAACCCTGGCTCCACAGGAAGCAGGTAGTCCTCCAAAACAACTAGGATGCACCAGGTCCTACATTAAATTACAGGAATAACGGAAGAGAGCCCGCAGTGTCTACCATGGAGTGACATTGCCAGTGCCCAGTGTCTCCGCACGGGATCTTACAACATTCTACTTGGACTTGTTTGTTAATAGCAAACCCTGCACTGTGTGCTAACCTCTCTGCTTGCACCTCTACTCATGCCCACACTCAGAACCTTCTCATGAGGATGCCAGTCTGACTGGAGGAGGGCCCAGCCTAACAGCCTAAGTTCATCACCTCTTTGAAGGCCAAAATCCAATATAGTCCTAGAAATACTTCAACAGTTGATTCTTGGGTCCACACTGGCGCCAGTCCAATTTAAAAAGTTTGAGTGTGGTCCCATGACCGGCATTCTAACTCATTCTTGTCACATAACTAATACCCAGAGTGCATATTTGTGCAATTACAGTTTTAGTTTCTTTAAAGAACTTGGGAGACATGAAAAGCTGAACCTAAAATTTCTCTCCATCTTTAAGACTTCCCGTAACCACTGCCAGCGTGTCATGCAATCACCTAATCCAATGCAACAACTGTTTGGTGACTTCCTTTTCTTAGCGTTTCCATAGTAATTACAAAACAATAGTTTGTGCAAACATAGTTTTGGTTTGTGGACTTTATTATTATTATTTTTTTTGAGACAAGGTCTCATGTAGTCCAGGCTGGCACTGAATTCCCTGAGTAGCCAAGGATGACCCAGTAGCCAAGGATCCTGCCTCCACCTCAGGAGTGCTGTGATTAAGGGTGCATTTCCATGCCAGGTTTATGTGGTGCTGGCAATGGAGCCCAGGGCCTGCTGGTGCGAGACCAGTACTCTGCCAACTGAGCTGCTCTCTGGAATTTAACGAAACTAGAACTTCAAGATCATAGACAAGTGGTTTCAACAAGATGGTCAGCAAAAAAGGGTGGCTGAAAAGTGCACACCTGAGCTGCTGTCTGTAGTCCTCCCACAAGCCCCCCTGAGGGACACCCGAGGGTGCCAGGGAATCATGGAGGTATGACAAGCAATGGTCCTGGACTCGTGAAGAGGACACCTGGCAACATTCAAACAACTAAAATCAAAGAAAAGCCAAAAACAGTGAAAGACAGATTCTTGAAAGGTAACAAGAAGTCCACAGCCCTCTGTCTCCCTCATAAGTTATTGTCACGCTGCCCACCACACAACTGATTAGACTGGAGCCCCGATGATCACAGTTAGATTAGAATTTTCGATAAGCAACGAGTTTTTAAAAAACATAATTATGTCCTGAGTATTGTATGGGATAAATGTATGTTCACCATTATTGTTATATTATCTGAAATGGAATTTTCACTGGGCAGCCTAGATTGCTCTCTTTCCAAATATGGCAGTCCATACTGCCACACTCACTGTCAGAGGAGGCCAGGGCCTTCCAGCTCTTTCCCCATCTCCTGTTCACCTCCACCTGGATGCTTGGTATTGGAGCTCCTCAAGGTGCCTGTCTGACCTTCCCACACAGTCCTGGCAAACATGAAACTCTGTCCATTCAAACACCACATCAATGGAGAAAGACAGCTGCCCGTCCCTCAGGAGAATACAACAACGATCACTCCAGGACAAATGAGTACAAGGGACGTTTAAGTGAATTTTTGTATGAGTTTCTTGGGATTTCCTCATAATGCTTTCAGTATTATCTTGAGCCCAGTATAAATTTGTTCTGCTCCCAGGAAGCAAAGGGCTGGTGGTAATGTGAAGAGTCTCCAGACTTGGCATCTCTCTCCAAAAGTCATACGATAATGCTGGCATCAAAGAACAGTGCCTTGTGGGTGAAAGTCAGGGTGAAACCCACATGTCAAACAGGATGTCGCCTACTCTCACAAGATGACCAAGTGACACATGGGTGGTCCCGTGGGAAAGGAGGAGGCAGGTAAAACCCAAGGAGGTAATCCTGGAGCAGAACACACCTGGCCAGAACCTCCTGGCTGAGCTCACACTAACTGCAGGTGCATGTTCCAGGGGTCTGAGTTGCACTGTCTGGAAGTCCAGCTCACCTAAGATTCGGTGGCTTCTCCAGACCCTTCAGCCCTACTTTCATGGAAAAGGAAAAGTACAGATGAAGTCTTCACTGGGGGAATTAGATATCCTATTCCTTAAATCCTGTAGATACAATGTCCCCCCTATAATCCAGGTGTTCCCAGTGTGGTGATATGAAAAGATGGACTTTCGAAGTGATGGCCTGTGAAGGCTGCTTCTGTGGTGGGAGGGGATCAAGGTCTATTTATTTAGCATTCATTCATTCATCGAGGTGGAGTCTCACTTTAGCCCAGGCTGACCTGGAATTCACTCTGTAGTCTCAAGGTGGCCTTGAACTCACAGTGATCCTCCTACCTCTGCCTCCCCAGTGCTGGGATTTAAAGGCATGCACCACCAAGCCCAGCCAGGACCGAAGGTCTTTAGAGAAGAGGCTTCCTCACTTGCCCTTCCACTTTCGGCCATGTGAGGGCGCAGCATTCCTCCCTCCAGAAGACACAGCCTTAGGGCACCATCATGGAAGACAGCAGCAGTCACCTTGACCTACAATGCCTATCTTCAAACGGGAGAAAGTGCCTCTTCTTTATTAATTACCCAGTCCTAGATATATTGTTATATCAGCTCAAAGGACTAAGATTTGAGAAATTAATTAGAATAATAAATTGTAGAGGATATAAATTAGATGGGAAAAAGGGTAAACAAGTGGCTTCTGCCTGGCACCAGCTGCAGATAGTACACAGTCCAGTGAGGTAGGAATAGAGGCTTAGTCTCAGCAAACGACAGGGAGTCACTGCCAAAGGAACATCATTTTAATAACCATAGACTCAGTGGACAGACATCAGGCAGGTCGCAGGTGCCTTGTCCTGGGCTTGGCTCTGGTCAGCAAGCTATAGGAGTCACCAAGTTCTGTCATTTAGAGAAGATTCTTCCATCAGCCACCTCCAACCAAAATAACAATAGCAAGAATAACAATATAAATAGACTTTGTGGTTCCAGAATGCCATGTTTGATTCCATTCTGAACTACAGTTCTCTGTGCCTGATAATAGTGACCTTTAAAAAAATGATCAGAATCCAGCTCGACACAATGCTCTCTGCAACTGTACAATCTCACCTACACTACCGCACATTAAGCGGAGAAGTGGTTATGTGTCTGTCTATAAGCAAGATCTCCATTCAAATATGTCACTGGGAAGTCTCTTAGATTTGTGAGGTTAATGATACTCCACCATTTCTACAGCTCATCAAGATCTGTTCCATGTGGTGGCTTTGTCCTCACATAAAGGCTAGCAGCAGACAAGGTGTCATAGTTTGAATAGATGTCCCCCAATAGAATCAAAAATATATTCAAGATTTGTCTCCAGCTGCCTGGCTGGAGGAGGTGTCACTTTGGCCTGGCTTTCTGGGGTCTGGCCCTAAGGTATTTCTAAATTGGATGCAAAATTCCAGGGATATATATTCAAAAACAGCTGGGATGCAAGTCTGGCAGTCCTGCTGTTTTGTGAGTAGCAGTGTGTTACAAGGTGCTTGCTTGCTTTGGAGGTGCTGGGCCTCTGTCTCTCTGCTTGGATCTGTGAAAGGGGGCCAGCCTTTGCCTTCATTTTTGGAACTTCCCCTGGATTGGTTATTTCAATAAATACTTTCATCCCCAAAATTGTGCCTGGTTTGGAGATTCATCCTAGTGGCATGTGGCTGACTATGACACAAGGAAACTTTATTCTTTAGTGTGAAAGTGTGTATTTGAGTGTGTTAGATGGCCACCAGGATAGCAGTGCACGGCTGAGGCTTAGTCAACGGTTGTTTCCATAGGGTTCTCCAAACAGGTACGAAACTTAACAACTGCGACTGTCTTACAGCTCTGTCCTTTCTGCATCACTGTTCTCGGGCAGGAGGAGAAACTCTCAGGCACTCAGGGTCTGGTGTCACCACACAGCTGCCCTGGCCACCACCACAACGAGGAGGTTTCATTTCACTCTGGTTTCCAGCAAAGAAGTGTATTATCAGTCCACAAGGAGAATTATAATCCATACACAGACTCACTAATGAAATAAAACCCTGCGTGAAACTACTTAAACCGCTTATGCTGTGCAGTTTCAAAGAAGTAATGTGAAGAATCCAATTAAAAAGCCAGTTTTCATCTGCTAAGCAGGAAATCAAGGTGGCATCAACAGGTGCCCCACAGGCGTGGCCAGCTTGCCCTCCCTTTCTTCCTCTTCCTCTCCAGCGTAAGCTCCAGTGAGGACAGGAAATCAGCCACAGCTATGAACTTGACCTGAAGGCCCAGCACTGAGAACTTAGGCACATGTTGAACCCTTAAAAAATGGACAGAGAAATGCTAGACCCCTATTTCCATCTCCTCAGCCAACAGTTAGCTGGCTGTGAGGAGGAGGAACCATGGTGGCCACGGCGGAAGAACATCCCAGAATGTAAAGCCTGCTGCCCACAGACATAGACATGGAACGATGACCCTCAGCAGGGGCCAATGTGCAGCTAAAGGCATTCCTCCTTCCAAAACTCTGCTCACATCACATGACTCCAGGCATTCATAGGAGAGTCTTCCAGATGATGACATAAGGCTTCCTTCCATAAATGCCCCTGTCTGAGGGGCAGCTGGAAACAAGGTTCTGAGGGCCAAAACCCCTCCAGCAGCAGAAAGAACATTTAGGAAATTAATGAGCCAGAGTCTTACCACCAGAAGAAGCTTGCTGTGGTACACAGCCCCATCCTGGTGTGGGGTGTGTGATCAGGCACCCCAACACCCACCCAAAATGAACACAGAGGAACTCTAGTAGAAAGCAAACACAGACTTCAAGTCCACAACCAGTTACCGAGAGTCCCAGAAGGCCTAAAAATCAAGGAAACACCCTGCTTGCAAACATGATGGACAAAAGTACTGGATATGTAAGTAGGCAATTTAACTTTTTCCTGATATGTCATTTTATCTTTAGCTTTTAAACTCATACTTTTAATTTGTTCCCCCCCCCCCCCTTGTAGTCAGCCACAAGCAGCTGGGATGAATCTCCAAACCAGGCACAGTTTGGGAAGGAAAGTATTTATTGAAATAACAGATCCAGGGGAAGTTCCAGAATGGCAAAAGAGGCTTGGCCCCTTTCACAGGTCCAGCAGAGAGAAGAACCCATCACCGACACCTCAAGCAAGCACACTCAAACTCTAAACTGGCAAGCAGCAGGAACACCAGACTTGAGCTCAGACTGCTCTTTGCATATGTATGGCTGGAATTCCAGACCCACTGGAGCCACACCTTAGGGCTGGACCCTAGGATGAACAAGGTGACATCCCCTCCAGGCGATGGAGAAAAACTTTAATAACTCTTGACTCTAAGGGGGGGGGGGCATTCCTTCACACTACTACACACCTTCATCCATCCATCAACAGGAAGCCTTAGCACACCCTCACAAAGGACTCAACAAGGTCAGGTTCAAACTAGCTTTATACAGAAATGGTGGGGCATATATTAAATCCACCAATAGGAAGGTAGAGAGAGAGAATGACATAGACAAGAGCAGGCAGGAGAGACAAAACAAGGGGCCTAACCTAACAGGCAGACCCTCGCTTAGAACGGACTGTGTGTGTGTGTGTGTGTGTGTGTGTGTGTGTGTGTGTGTGTGTGTCCATCCACAAAAGGGGATCTGTGTCTTTTTGCTTTAAAAAATCTTACTTGTTATATCCATCCCTGCATCATATCAAGTTCTTCTTGGGGGTGAGGGGAAGGCACAAGAACCCAGAGACCCTGTACCACCTTGATGAAAGCAATGAGTTCCATCCCACAGTGATGATGTCAGAAACAGAGGTGTCCTTCTGTCTGTCCATCACCAAGAAGGAAGAGGTACCAGGGGCCATGAGGGCACTGGTGTCAGAAAAAGTAGCCACTCCAGGGCACTCTTTCTAGAAGGCAGAGCCAAGGAGGTAGAAGGGTGAATGGTGGTGCAGGCAGAGAGGAGCCAAGGTGTGAAGCGGACAGGAAAGGACAGAGAAGCACGCCAGGGCTGAGGTGAGGCAAACAGCTGTGTTTCTTGAGGTGAAGAGAGTCCACTGCAGAGAAGAGCAGAGAAGGGGGGTGCCGCAGAGCCCCAGAGTCATGAATGCAGGAGGGGATACAGTGTGGGCATGGGAAGAGGTGGGGGGTGCAGACGGGACATGTTTCCACCATGGAGACAGAGAAGATGGACAGGGTCTAAAAGAACAGGCATTTTTCTGAAATGTCAGAGGACCCAGGGGTGTGCTCACGTGCCTGCAAGGAGTGTGTGTTGATGAAGCAAAACCTGGAGGAACTCAAAGGCCATGGTCAGGCCACATGCAGGACAGCGCTGAGGGGACACAGCTGGATGCAAGGAAAAGTAGCAGGACACAAACAAGCCAGCAGAGAGGTGCTATACTGAGAGCTGTATCTCCTGAAGTGCCACCCATGCCAACTGCAGGTGCAAATGGCTCTAATCCAGGCATCTTTGTCACACAACAGGGGGACAAAGCTGTGATCTCGACTCAAAACAATAATGCGCATCAGGGCTGGCAGGCCCCTCTGCACACAAGGAGACATGGACCTGCTCCAATAGATGGAAACTACTTCACACATCAGTGATTTTTTTTTAAACTAAATTGCCAATTTGACTTTTGTGTATGTTTGTGTGCTTTCATGTGGGCATGTGTACGCCTGTACATGGTGTGTAAACTTTTGTAGAGACCAGAAGACAACCTCAGACATTGTCACTGTCCACTGTTTAAGAGACTCTCTCTGCCTTGAAAGTGGACAATTAGGCTAGACTGGCTGGCCAGCAAGCTCGGGATCCTCCTGTCTCCACCTGTGCAGCATTGGAATTACAAACATATTGCACCACAGCAGGCTTCTGTGAATGTGGGGGTTGGACTCAGGCCCTTGTGCTTGCACTTCACCCACTGAGCTATCTGCCCAGTCGAGCACTGTGTGGTTTACAAGGTCTCAGAAATTGTCCCGCTTTTTGAAAATCATGAGAAAAAGCAACCACTTTGAAACCTGGGGTGGAAGGTGTTTTCAGGTATACTTGTGTTTCCATGGTGGCACAGCTTGGGGGGGCAGGTGGCATGGGTGTGTGGCGATCACAGCAGTAAGGAAGTACAAGACTGATTCCCAGCTGCCTTTGCTTTGGCCCACCTGTGGGGAGGGACACTCTTCCTCCTAATTCTCTAGCTGAAGGGTAGGGTAGACTGTCCACCTAGAGGCCTCAGTGCACAGCCATCCAGGACACACTCAGGGCTTCATTTCAGGACAGCTTAGTCAGAAAGGATTCAGTGCCACCCCACATAGATTTTCCCAGCCATTGCTGGAGAAGCTTCTAGAAACACAGAGGATCTCTCTGTTCAGTATCTATAGCTCATTCTTTCAATGACTTGGCTCTCATCCTACCAAATGCTCACTTCCACATGAAGCTGCTAGGCAAATCCACCATAGCTACATCCTAACCGGGTCACTTAAGCATTGATAGAAGAAAAGGCACTTTTCCAAACAAGCATCAAACAGCTCACAAGTGATGGAGTTTCCTTTTCTCTGAGGTCCCTAACACAGCCCAAGGCTGCCTGACTTGTAGAAATAATTTCATTCATGAATTCCATAACGGGCCCCTTTCCTAACTCCAAGTATCAGGAATGCCATAAGTTGAATCTCCGTGAATAAACTCTCCTGCCAAAGCTAAGATGCATTTACTGGGGGGGGGGGTGTAGAGGGAGGCATCTCCATCGGTTTTCTTTTCACATGGAAGAGCAATAAGAGAACCCCACAGAGAGAGCAGTAATGGTACCCAGGGCCATGGGTCAGGGGAAGAGGAGGGGCTGGGCGTTTGAGCTGAAGGGATGGATCTTGGCTTCAAGAAGGAATCTAGCTTTCTGGGCTGGTCGTCTATTGGCTTGTTTCTGCCTCAGGAAAGTTGGGTTATGACTCTTTAGGAAATGCCATCATCCCATGTGCAGGAAGGACTAGTGTTCCTCTTGGGGGGCCTGGTTTAATGGATCTTGGAATCAACCTAGTGAAACCATATTTTCAGCCTTTAAGTGAGATTTGGTGACGAAAGTGGCCACCAGTCAAAAACACTATCAAAGCCATGTCCGTTCAGGGTCTACAAGAAGAAGGCACAGTCATGCGCTCATAGTCCCACACGTGCACACAGACACTTAAGATATACAGAGGCCAGATTTGGCTGCAGCCACACGCACCGGGTATCCATGAGAGTTGGACACCAGAATCATCGGGGTCACAGACATTGCCACATGGATGGAGAGGCGTCACTCAGCTGCAGCAATGGGTCTTCCCTGATCAGTGCCTCCCCTGATCTTACAGGCATGCCCAGGCCACTGAAGCACAGAGCAGGGCAAGGAAGACAGGCGATCTGAAAAGGATGGCTTTGAGAGCTTTGCAGGCTGCCATTCATTCTCAGGCTGGCACACCTTATGGAGAAGGCTTGCTCTTGAGGCCGATGATGAAGAAGGCAGGGAGGAGGCCAGGAGTGAGGTGGACAATGAAGGGAGCCTCTGAGAATGGGTGCAGGGCTCGATGCGCTCAGAGGGAAATGCACACAGACTACGGGTTGTGTGTGAGCTACTTGAGCAAAATATGCGTGTGTGCACAAGCTTGCACAAATGAACACAAACAGGAAGAAATGCACATCAGGATGGGCAGCAGGCTCTCAACGCTGCTCAGTTACCTGAACGGGGTGGGGAGAGAGGAGACAGGGAGGGAAGTCATTTGATTTGACATGATGGCTCTGTTATTTTTGCTCATTACCAAAAGACTACATTACTGTTCAATATTCCAGTTGAGGGAAGTATTTCCCTTCCAAGGTCAGTTTAAGAAGCAGGGAATTACCTACCACAAGTGAGATGTAGAAAATCAGTTTGGAAGCAATGTGATACTCTCTATCCTCTGAGGGGAGGAGGGCAGCAGGGAGCCAGATGAAATAATATTGACATAACGAAGCCAACTCACAAAGTACTGTCAAGTCCTCAGAGCAGGAGCCTCCACCCTGCAGGGCATAATTAAGATTTGATCCATTCGTTCTTCATTGGAAAATAGTCTCCAGAAATATTTAGACCATTCCCAAAGGAAAGGAGAGTTTCTGATGTACTAGGAATGGGGAACAGGACAAGGGGAGATTCTGTTCAGGAATGATGCGAAACCTGAAGGGGCGGAGGGAATGTGGAGCCCTGCTGAAGGTAGGAGTGTGGTCCTGCCTGGTGGCCATCCGCTGGAGGGATCAAAGGCTGATTGGATGAACGGCTCATAACTGTTTAATGGAAACTCATTTTCAAATTCTGCACGATGACATCACAAACTCACATATCCCTGCAAGAATTTCTCAGTACAAAATAACGCATGCGAATGATGGCTTGCTCTCTGGAAATGCAGCCCGCATTTCCACATGGTGATTCAGTGTCAGTTTGTCCCTTAAAACCAGTATATATACATATATATATACATATATATATATACATATATATATATATGTATATATATATATATTAATGTGAGAGCAAAGACCAAAGCAATTCCTGAAATAATTTAATATGTTATCCAAGCAGGCACAATCATCGAAGGCAGTTTCTACACCTGCCGTGGTCACTCTTTTCTGCGAGCTACATGGGATAAAGTTGACTTTTTAAAGTTTCGAATAGTGTAGAAGTGCTGTTGTAGACTGATGATGTTGTAGACTGATAAACCCTCGCGAACAGAGGCATTAAAACCTGAAATTGGGTCCTAAACATCTTGCCTTTTGAGGACACCAGCTTCACAGCATGGAACAGTGTGGGTTGTCCTGGCTTCCCTGGAAGCATGGGGCTTCTGGGCAGCTGTGTTTGCTGAGGACTACACTGCTCCTACTTTGGGGAAAGCTCAAAATTCAAAGTCTAAGGTTTGCGCTCTACTAAGTGTGTATGGCTTTTCCACCATATTAAAGTCCCAAAGTCACCAGCATGACCATCAAAACTAGGAATAAGTGTATTCACCAAAGTAGTGGCTCCTTTAAGATGGAAAGTAATTATACCATCAAAAGGCACCTACGAGGGCTTCCAGTCAAGATGGGGAAATGAGAGCCTCGCCATTATAACCAGAGGGAAGGCAGAGGCAAGAAACCCGTAATACACCCTTCTTCTCAAAACATTAAAGATTGCAGACTTTACTGAAGAGTCTCAAGATGCACCAACACAACAAGAAAAGACTGCCCACCATGAGATGTCCCGGGTCTAACACCTCATGCCAGGCCAGATGACACTGCAGAGGAAGCTGAAACAAGATGCTGCTCTCACTGCTAGGTCGACAACCAGCACCAAAGACATGGTGACAGACAACAGAGCCAAAGCAGAAACCCAGAAGCCACAGAAAACTCAACACCTCTCTACCACCCTCTCCAGGGGTCAGAGTGCAATGCAGAAGAGGGGGTGGGGAATCTAAGAAGCAGAGGATGGAGAGGAGTGCTGTGGAATGGTGCCTTCCAGACATGACACGGCCACTACATTTGTGACCTCCCAGCAATGGCTATTACGTGTGAGATATTGGCCCATCCACGTTATGCTATGAATCACAGAGGAAGGCATGAGGCCCCCATCCCTCCTTGAGGACTTAGTGGCAGTTAAGGGTTGCTAGGGGAGAAGGAGATGCTTTCTGAAGTGTCATCACCAGTAAGACCCCCTGCTCTGGTAAATAACCCCTGCCCATGCAACCCTGACTAAACTCCGTGGGACACACACATGTGCACACGCATGCACGCACACACGCGAACACACACACACACACACACACACACACACACACACACGAGAAAAGAAAAGGAGAAAAAAGTCATCAAAGTAGAAGAAGGACTAGTTGGGAAGAAGGGTTTCAGTGTAAGGGGGACTGTGTTCAAAATGCCTTTTAAAAAACTGGAAAAAAGAAACTTTAATTTTGAGATTCTTTTATATATATATATATTCCATAATTAATTACATTATTTAGTGGGCAAACAATGAGTTGTTATCCCCAATTTAATTCTGAGATTCTGGGGAACCGAACCTGGGGCCCTAGGCACTGGAGGCAAGTGCCCCAACCGCTAAGCCATCTCTCCAGCTTAATTTTGAGATTTTAACCACTGAGGGAACATGGGAAATCTGGACAGGCAGCTAGTGTGCAGTGAGTCAGGGAAGGCCAGTGCACGGTGAAGGAAGGGCAGGGGAGTTCCAGGTACCCACTTGGTTTCTGAGAGTCTGCAAGGCGGGACACCAGGATCCCGCAGGGGCGGCCAGGCAGCAGGAAGGCCCTCCAGCTACCTTCACTCTTTACCAAACACCCTTCCTTTCTACATGATTTGTCTTTTAAAAACTGTGGCATCTGAATTTTTATTTGCCCAATTATCTAATCTATAATTTCTACTAGAGAAAAATCAATTTCTTCACAAGCCAATACTAAAAGCTGTTAAATGTCAGAGGCAAATTTGACAAGAACAAAAAAATAAAGCGCAAAGACAGTTATATTTCCCCTCAGGAGTACCGAGGCTCTGGGAAGAAAAGAAGTGCAGACCCTAAATCGCAAACAGGTGGTACTGTTGGTTAAAGCAGCAGTTGGTGGGTGGTCGGTGGTCATGTCTGATAAAGCGGGAGTTGGTGGGTGGTCAGCAGGAGCATCTTTAAGAGAAATATTGGGAGTGTGTTTAAGAGAAGTGTATTGGGATGGAGAAGGGGGGCAATGAGGAATTGGGGATAACAACTCATTGTTGGCCCACGAAACAATGTAACTCATAATGGACAATAAAAAAAAGTGGAAAAAAAAGAGAAGTGTATTATCTCCTAGAAAGTGTGAGACCTAGACTCCAAGACCATTCATCTGTCATGCGCTCCGAGAAATGCCATGCTAGATAGGCAAGAGCTAGAAACCCTGTCTGCCTAGCCAAGTGCCCTTGGCTCTCCTGAACTGCCCTTCTCACAGTGCGCGCAGCTAGGAAGCCCAGCTATATAGCCTGCAAAGGACCAGGTCCCATCCAGTGGCATTTCAGTTATCTTAGAACACGCTCTGCCAGGGCATCTGCCCAAGCATCATGTCTGCAGTGATACAGCTCTAATGCATGTGTTCTAGAGAAAATGCAAAATAAAATAAAACGGGTTTGATAACATAACATTTGA
This sequence comes from Zapus hudsonius, assembly GCA_004024765.1. Taxonomy (NCBI): domain Eukaryota; kingdom Metazoa; phylum Chordata; class Mammalia; order Rodentia; family Dipodidae; genus Zapus; species Zapus hudsonius. Next base: position 82,273 of record PVHP010001409.1, on the reverse strand, counting down.
GTCATTGGGTCACTTTTCACTTTCAGAAACAGGCCTACGCATATCCCGCACTTTGATTATTTTAAAGAAACTCAGTGATATCTAGAACATGGAAGCAGGGGGAGAGAATCTGTATTAAACTGGAAACTTCATGAGACAACAATCTTGGTGAAGGGAGAGAGAGAGAGAGAGAGAGAGAGAGAGAGAGAGAGAGAGAGAGAGAGAGAGAGAGAGAGAGAGAGAGAGAG
>PVHP010001409.1:0-81946 GCA_004024765.1 Zapus hudsonius | reverse complement strand
TTGGAAGATAGAGACAGAGAGAGAGGAAGGACAGGAAGGGAAATGGAGAGAGAAAGAGAAAGAATATTCCAGAGTATAAGGTGTAAGACCATCTGACTCTAACCTCCATCATCAGCCGAGACACCAAACAGGAGGACACCTACAGCCCATAGCCATGGTCTACTGTGTCCAGGCACCGATTTGAGGAAGGGGCTAAAGAGAAGCTGCGGGAAAAAGAAAAGCCCAAGTGTTTCCTGGTTTCCTCCCAGGATTCACAGAAAGCCTCCTTGAACTGCATTGCCTCCCTTATGCACAGTATCTCACTTTCAGGAGAAATGCTCACAGGCTGGTCCCTTTACAGCCCTTTAATGCCTCTGTCACCTCTTTGGCCCTCCACGACTTCAGTGGGAGTCATTTGCAGAGACTAGCAAGGGCCATGCTTCCCAAGCTGAGCACCAGGGCCACCGTATGTGGCCCTGATGATACCCATGGCTCATGCTGTTGGCGGCCGAATGAAGTCTTTAAAGTAGTTTCCATAGGTAATGGAGCCATAACCACCAAATTTAAGACTTCATAAAAAATTTCATTCTCTCAGCAAGGAAATCAAGAAACTGGGAGAAGAAATCTTTTTTGTCTTGATTAGGGAAAAAAAAAAGACAAAGACACACACTGAAAGAAGGACTGGCAATGAATCATAATCTATCAGAGTGACTATAAAGAGAGATTTGTAACTTATTCTAGGAACACAAGTGTGGGGTTTCCTTAGCCAAAGTCTCAGTGTCCTTGGAAAATGGGACATACAAGAATTATAAACCCTTGAAGGCCTGCTAAGGTGAAGGACCATTAAGTAGGGGCGTGTCAGGAAGCATCTGCCCAGAGGATCTATGTATGTGTGTGGGGTGCTTGCAAGTACTTATGTCTGAGCTGTTTCCACAATCCCTGGGACACTTGGGTTCCTTCCATAAATTCTACAGGAAACACTTAACTGCCCTGGTTGTGGGAAGTACTCATTTTTACATGGTATTTGATGGAGCACTTATCTTTGTGAATCACCCCTGAACTTTTACTACTCAGTGGCTTTCCCAATTCACCACTGTAACATGAAAGGCAGCGCCACTCAAGGGAACAAGAAAGAAGGGATCTAGTGAGGTTCTTGTTCTTTAAGTACCCACCTCCTAGGGGTGTCAAGGGAATGACACCCCAATGTATCATGTTGACTTCTTACAGTGGAGGCACACATCATGAAATCCACTAGGTACCCAGGGAATGTGTTCCACCCGACCTCTGTTCAGTCCTGAATTCATGCGAGACTGTTCCTTGTACAACCTCCCTGCATGATGGCCCCAGTTTCCCTTCTATGAAAGTTAAGCCCTGAACCCTGCCCACACATACTTGAATTTTCAGTCCCAAACCCCAAAGTCAAGCTTGATCTTCTTGCTTCCATGAGTTAAGCATGCTGAGTCATCCTACAAACTCTCTGTATAAAGAAGATGAAACCGACTGTCAGAATGGCCGCTCACTGGCTGAGGGAGAAGAGAGCACCTGACGGGCCTCCAGATTCCAGTGGGATTTCAGAGAAGATAAACCCAATGATGGTCTCTTCACTTAGGCTCACTTGGGAAGAAGGAAGTGCAGGTTAAGCTCTCAGTGCCAAGCAAACAAAAAGCTATGGTCTAGACAGTCTGCCGGAGGTACCCTTGGTCTAGCACTCTGCGCAGTGAGCAGATCTGAATGACTGGAGACACTGCACAGCATGAATGGTAAGGAACACAGAAACATCACTGCAGAGATCATGTCTACCTTCTATCCTTAGAGGACAGAGCAAAACACTAACAGATGATGGAGAAAAGAAAAAAATTCAAAGTGGAATAAGAACCCACAATGATGTTTGGTGAATCACTGTGTCGCCATTCTGGCATGTTTTATTTTTTAAAAAAAAATGATACAAGGTCATGGCTTCTTGACTCCTGGTGAAGTTCACATCCAGGCCATTAAACATAAGGTTGCAAGCAATAGCTAATTGATTACTGATTCTTAATTCTTGTGAAAAAATTCATCAAAAGCTCATGCTTAATAATTTTCCATGTGGTCACAAAGAACAATTACAGAAACTTAACTATTTATCTGAATTGTTTGGAAACTATCAAAAAAATAATAAAGGCCCATAGATTACACCCATCACAGTAACAGCTCCCACATTAAAAAGTCTACAGCAAAGCCAGTGCTTGAAGAACTTAGATAAATCAGGCAGAGATGAAAATCCAATATTAGCAGTAGTATCTTACAGTGGTCTGGGGGACGGGGGACCCGGATGTCTACAGATCTCTGTATAGCCACTGGACCAACTGTGGCTCCAATATCTACACGATGTGCATCAGTAACAAAGCAAAGCTCTTCTGGTTTGCAGTGGGAAAGATATTTGCCCTCCCCTGTTGTTTTGTTGGTTTTGGTTTATTTGTATTCTCGAAGAATATGAAGCTTGAAGCGTAGAAACGCCATTTGTTACCCAAATATGAACAGATGAGTGTCTTCCTGACCACATCTCTCACCAGACGTAACTCTCCATGGGGTACACTGTTCTAATTCTGCCCAAGTGTCAAATGTTAGGTTGAGCCCAGAACCTAATGCAATGAGAGAGAAAAGGGCAAAAGCCATGTTTTCCCGGGATGGCCCAAATCTTTTAATTTATCTTTAAGTTGGGCCTCGCATATAGAACCAAAAGTCTGCCAAACAATTTATTCTACAAAAGATAAGGAAGGCTTTCCTCTGTAACCCACATCTGCCCCTCTCCCCTTGTTGAATTTCAAATCAAGTTCTATTGGCACTGAATCACTGCTCACTTACTTTTCATATTGCCCATAGCGGCTCCCCTGTTTCAATAGCAGAGAAGGATTTTCATAACAGAGATGGCGCGGGCCCACAGTGTCTTAATGTATTTGCAATTAACTCTTTAAGAAAAGCTTCCAAAACCAGCTACAAACAATTCCTTCACTCAGCTTAGACAACGCTCACATTTGTCCCGGAATCTTGGGAAACCCTCCATGTCCTTAACTTGTGCAAGAACGGATGCGGCTCCATTCTCTTGGCCCAAAGCGCCAGCATTTCCAGGTCTTCCAAAAGCGTTCTTCATGCTTTCCGGTCCCTCAGCAAGAGCAAGGCCGGCACACACCTCTGCATGCCCCACGACGTGCTGATCTGTGTTATCTGACATTTCTACAGATGACCCTCACCATCTTGGCTCCTTGATTGGGGTTTCCATGGAAGGTTCCTGGCTTAGCTGTGTGTTGACCAGTCTGCTTGTTCCCCATCCAGCACCTGGTGCTGACCACTTTCCCTATTTTTATAACTAATGAAGCCACTGGACAAGTCCTCCTAGAGAACAAGAGCCATGACCAGCAAAGAAGAATGTGTGAGTTCACACGGAGTTAAGTCAAGAGAGACTGGGAAATGGGATGGCTGTCTTTCTTTCCCAGTGAAGGTCCACACTGTCCAACAACAGAGAGACATCTGCCACCAACTTGCATGCCCTTCACTGAGATTTGGACCTTAGATGCCAAGACTTCTCATTTATCCCAAAGAAACACGCATGCCCTTTAAGTAAAATGTTTCAAACACAGTAAGTCTACCCATGTTAGGACAAACACTGTCTTCATTAAACTATGTCAAGCTTAATGTCTGTGTCAATTTTAGCTGTTGTACAAGAAGTACAGACGTCACAGAGAGCGATGCAATACTGAGCTGTAACTTAGCAACACTCTGAACAAAGCTGCAGACGTTCAACAACCTGCCCTTCAGTGATCATGACGCATGAACGGTCCCCACATGCTGGGTGGTGGTCACACAAGCTCTGTCAAGCACAACCCTGGAGACAGGTCTTCTGGAAGCTACAGTGGCTTCTCCTGAGTGGGGGGCATCCAGTGAAGGGGACTTAGCAAACTTGACCACCCATGCTTGGCTCTGTCAGGCCAATGTATGCCAGGCTTTTCCTACTCATACAAACCAAAGCAAACACCCACCAAAAACAATCTCAGAAGTAGAATGTAAGTACTTCCATATATACATGTAACAGATGCATTTGCATAAAGTCAGTCTGATAGCAGGTGAGACGGTGCTTTTTAAATTTTATTTATTTATTTATTTTTAGGGCAGCCCAAGTCAAAATGAGCATTTGATGAAATGAACCCGTCACAACAGGGGTTTTGCTTGAAGAGGGCGATCGCTGGGGATGAGCAACTCTTTTCAAACTAAACTGGTGGGAACTGGGATGTAAGACTGTGCACGGTGCACAGGCGTCACCTCTGCTTCTCCCTGGCATCACATTAGTGGGCTTCATTTCCGCCATGTTTATAATATCCTTTAAACACTAACAAACTATGGACTTCCATAAAAGCCAAGTTCAGCCAAGCGCTCTCGGCATGCCTCGCACAGAAAAAACCAGGGCTTCTGGAAACCACGCATTTTAGGCTGTGGGCTCCTGTCTCCAGCCTCTCATCTGCTCATTCAACAAAGTGGAGGCGCCAACCAAACACAAAGCATGTCAGCTCCAATTCCATTTTCTTACTAAATGTTGGCATTTAGGAAGATATCAAATTGGATTCAGGTAATGTTCCTGTAGTGTGGATAAAGCAAGGAAACTCCGGGTTTGAGCTCCAGAGCTCATCAAGGGTGACTTGAACCTCATTCTTTGGTCCATTCGGAGTTCGCAACAGAGAAATTTCCAGAAGTGAAAATCATCCTTCACACCCAGAGACCCAAAAGGAAAGAGACATGCAAATAGCAAAGAGCTACGTCTTCACCTACAGATGCGTAAGTCACTGGCTTTTTCCTTTTTCGTCTCTGAGTGTTAATGAATCACAAGTCTTATTTTAAGAGACTCGGAAGTATCACCATCAATTTCATGTGACACTATTTACTCCACTGGGAAAGAGAAAAAAAAAACAGCGCCATCAAGATGAAATTTTTTCATTTTTCTACTTGGATTCAGGGAGCAGAATAAACCATCAACAAACTTCATGTTGTATTAGATCATGACGTCACACCTGTAGCCCAAGACATCTGAACGAAAGTGATTGTATGTTTCTCATAAACTCTGACCAATCAGAATCAGATGAGCCTTGCCCTATGTGTAAAGAGGTTTGAACTCAAGACCTGCCATACGAAGACACGGGACACGCAAGGCATCTTGTATCCATTGGTGTCTTCTGAAGCTCCTTTATTTGTAAACAATTACCTTAAGGGATACTTCTCAAGCACCAAATACATTTCTGAAACAAATGTGGAGGTCCATACTGAAAAGACTCTCAGGATGCATTAAGACTTCCTTTCATCTCTGCAGTTCACAAGAGGCTTGTTTTGTATGCCCCTTTATATTTCTACGACTGTGTCCATATCCACATCACAAATTATTATTTTTAAAGCACATCAATTTCCGGCTTCTTTGTTTACTGAAATAGTTGGCCAATGATCACAAGTGAGCAAACACTGTATATAATTCACTTGCATCTGCAGAACTAAATAAAGGCCTAGAGATCTCAAGGCTCTTCCTCCCAGATGAAGGAAGACAGACCTTGGGGACCCTTGAGAGCTCTCCTTCCAGCATGGGGGTGAGAGCGGCTGCTGAGAGCTGTGACTGCAGAAATGCAAGGGTCAGTTGCAGTGACAACCATGGGCACAGCATTCTAAGCATCTTAAAGGATGGCCACTGGACACGGAAAACAAGATGACTAAGCATCCATGTTGTTCTTTGTATCTTAGAAGAAATTAAAATGACGTGTGAAATATGCCAATATGTATTATGGACTTCTACTTCAGCACAGTTACAAGTGCGCCAGGACTAGTGGGTGAGACCCAGTACATACGGGTCCAGAGTGTGTCACTGCATGGACTAGCCAATTGAAGGCAGGAAGAACTGTGGCCTACTGTGTAGCAAGTTCAAGTTACAGTAAAAACTCGTTTATTTAATCCTCCAAAGAGTCCATAGTAGAAAAAAAGAGAATTGTTTATGGAAAAAAAATCAGGGACTGAAAATCTGTGTGTGACTTTGGAGGTTACTGACTAGAAATAGATTTCAAAACATTGGTGTTCTTCCCACTTGGACTTCAGCACTTAAAAACAAAAGACCTGCTTTCCGAAGCTGCAGATCCACACTCCACAGTAAACACAACAAGAAGTCAGGTGATCAATTCCTAGACCTAATTTAGCAAAATAATTTATTGCACTGAGTATAAAATGTCAAGAGTAGATAATTAGAATAATATGCACAGCATGCCAGTCATTGAAGGAGGAGGAGGAGGAGGAGGAGGAGATAGGCAAAAGGTGGGGAGGAGAGAAACAAGGAGGAAGGAAAATCCCTGGGCTGTCCAAGGCAGTTGGGGCTCAGGGTAAGAGCACCAGGCTCATGTAGGGTCGATAAAAACCTTGGTGAAATGACTTCATTACGTCAGGCACAGAAAAGTTTAAAGAGCTGTTCTGCAGTACACACAGAATATATATGTTGTCACGCGTCATCTGTTGTGAGGATGGGGCATTTTAATGACCGTCTTTCGATAAGGATTCGTGACATCATCATTGCAATTGCTTTGGAGAAGGACACGGTGCTATTCGATGCAAACTGGTTCTGGTGGCTGTTTTGACTCCAAAGTGCAAGTGAGACAGTGATAAGATGGGGTGCAGAAAGGAAGGAGAAAGAAACACGCCACCAGCTGAGAGGTGGAGCTAGGCTGGGGCACTATACTGATTAGGGTCAGAGTGTGAGTGTGTCCCAGAAGCACCAAGCTGGTGTCCCAGAGGTCTGGAGAGGTGCAGTGCACTAAGGACAGAGGTCCCTGGTGCTTATTGGTGCCAGGTAAGGATGAAGAGAGGATTCCATCAGATACAGGCATCTTCAGTCCCAAGGGATACTTGGCTCAGACAGAGGCACATTCATGTATCATATACGTTCTATGGCAATGTCAAGGTCTGGTAGAAACAAGAGACTGAGTGGGATGGTTTTGTGATGTGTAGCAGGACAGGATTGACTTGAGCCTGGACCCCATCATTTCCTAGTGTGTGACCTTAGGGGGAATTGCTTATCTTTTCTGATTAATTGCTTATATTTTCTGATCTGTGGAAAGTTTTACCAAGTCTCTTTGCAGCTGTCTTGTGAGGACAAAAGCAGATGTTCCAGCGGTGTGGCATGCTGTCCTGTCGGTTCACCGAAAAGCTGAAACACAACCCGAGCCTCACATGGAGAGTTGAAAGAAGGAACAAGGGGCTTCCACTGTCTTCTCTTCCTCCTTCCCCCATCTGTCACATGCCCAAGATGACTAAGTTGGGAGAGGGGACAGAGAAGGAAGCTCCTATGCCAGATGTTGCAAGGTCGGTGCCATGAACCTCTGTTCTGCCATGGCAGACCTCCCTGGACCTTCCCAAGCTGCCACAGGCCTGTGAGCAGGGGCGGATCTCAGAGAAGGAAAGAATAGGACAGTCTGATGCAGCGTGTCTGCAGACACATGCTGAAATCTGAGAGTAATTTTTATCCCTTCCTGACCCAGTTCTGGTCAAAGGTGTCATCTCTGGCCCGAGCACATGAGCTGCTTTACAGACGCTGAGCTGCAGCCTGCTCAACGAAACAGGAATGGTGGTGGAAGCCAGGACTGGAAAAGCTCCCTCCCAGTTATCATTGTGACAAGATGCTTCGTCCTCAGGTTAATGCAGAAAGTGGGAAAATCCTGTCTATATCATCTCCTAGATGGACCAGTCAAGGTCAACCCAAGCAATGATACATCCTCAGGGAGTTCACCAGGGGGAAAGAAGAAGGCACCTGACCTAGGAGGGAAAACCTGTGAGCTCTTATTTGTCTTTGAGACAGGGTCATGATGTTCCCCAGGATGGCTTTGAATTTGAGGTGATCATCCTACCACAGCCTCCTGAGAGATAAGATTTCAGGACTGAGCCCCATGCCGGGACACCTATGGGCTTGACCAGAGCCCAGCACAGATGAGTTTGGGAGAGAGTCAAAACACACCCATGCCATCCTTCTTCAAAAAAAGTGCCTGTTGTTAAAGGGAGCCTGGAGGCACTTTCATTATCTTTAAAAGTGAAAACACCTTATTTCTTACTGAAAATTCAATTCATGGTGATGCCACATAGAAAAGCAGTTATTTTTATGTGTGTGCACAAGTGTTCTCATGTGTGCCAGTGCATGCGCATATATGTGTGTGTTTTCCTACTTGTGTGGGTGTTTGTGTGACATGTGTGGAGAGCAGGGCCAGCCTTGGGCATCATCTTCTGTAACTTGGTATTTTTTAGGACAAGGTCTCTCATTGGTCCATAGCTCACCAATAAAGCTAGACTGGCTGGCCAGCAAGTTCCAGCATTCTTCCTGGAATGTGCTATCTGGCCTTCTCTGTGGGTCCTGGGGATCAAGCTCAGGTCCTTATACTAGTGAGGCAAGGACTTTATAGGCCAAGCTTTCTCCTCAGCCCCAAACCAGGATTTTTAAGCCAATCTTCAAGATGTTCACTATTTCCCATATGAACAGCATTAGGGATCCCATCATGGAAGGAAAGGAAGACTGGAGTGTGGGATGAAGGATACAAGCATCACAGTGGAACAGCATTCAGATGTATCACTGTTTTATTCCAGACAGGGACAAGATTTAGTGGTCAAAACAAATGGAAAAGCCACAGGCAGGGGAGTTCACACACACACACACACACACACACACACAGAGAGAGAGAGAGAGAGAGAGAGAGAGAGAGAGAGAGAGAGAGAGAGAAAGAGAGAGAGAGAGAGAGAGAGAAGGGGGGTGTCTGAAACAAGTCTAGAAGACAGAAGCTGATGCTCACAGGTGCTCTGGTCTAAGAGGAGAAGGCCTACCTACAACACCCTTTGAGAATAATGTCTGTCTTTTCTTAAAAGAGAAATGGAGCTTCCCAAGCTACTGATCCCACCCTGCAGGTGGTCTTCCATGTGAGCTACCTCTCCCTTGCAGAAGTGTCACAGAGGCTGACAGTACCACAGTGGTGGCTTCTAAACTGGAGGAGGTAACTGCTCATCACAGATAGAGGCCCACCCAGAGTCTCTGGAGAACATTAAAGCGGGAAGTAGGAAAAATGCTTCTAGGTAAAGTCAGAAGAGTCAGGAGAGCCTGGGTTCCAGAGCAGCTTTCCTCAGAAACTTTACAAGGCTATGCCACTCTACCATGGAGTCAGATGGTCTGCAAGCCCTTCTCTCCCTCCTGACCTTGCATTCTGGTTGCAGTAGAAACAAGTTCATCTCAAGGAATGGCAAAGCTGGTTCTTTTAAGAATATGCAAGGACGATGACCAGACAAAACAGAGTCACATGAACTTTTACAAAGATGAGCAATAGTGAACCCATGACATGGTCCAACACCACCAAAGGTCCTTGGCTCTGCACCACTAGCTTATCACAGAGGTATCTATCAGTTCTACCCTGAGCACCAAAGAAAGCTCTTCCTTGGACTTAAAGAGTCCTGTGATGAATAGTTTTGCTCTGCATAATGTGGGTTGAACACCCGCCCTCAGGTGCACCCTGGAAGCTAATGCTTTGCTCTTAAGCAATTCATAATTTGCATACACCAAGAAATCACCTATTTGCAGATGATGAATATGGATGTGATCCCCTATAAACACAAAGACATGAAATAGACAAAATTACTCTGAATAGCTTGAAGCATCTTTGACACATTTTTTTTTTGTGTGTGTGTGTGTGTAGGGGGTATTTAGACCTCTAGGCTTAGTATGCTGTTAGTTAGGAATTTTGAGATGTGCACAGTTCCATGAAGAAGTCTAAAGAAGAGAAAGAGAAGAGAGACTTGGATATTTTGGTTGCTTAGCTGCCTTGTACTTTCTGCTAGTTTTTTTCTCTGGATTGCTGTCTGCACAGTGCCATGTCCCTCTTTTCAAGACTACCTATGAAGCAAAATATAAGAAACTAATTTATACGTAATTGATTCCTAAAATGAATCCACTTTCCTTTTTTTTAAGGAGGCTGAACATAAGGGCTCATTATAAACCTGTAATCTATACATATGCTCTGTCCATAAAAAATAATAATGCAATCAAGGTCTGTGGCAGGAAGAAGGGCAAATTTCCTTCCTCCCCTGACAGATGCCAACACAATGCCCACTCCAAGGACTGAGCACCACAACGTCTAGGTGGTGTATCCATCCACAGGCAGATGATCCGCAGGGCAAGTTTTCACTGGTATCTTAATTTGTGACACTGGCAGCCAGCACTTAGGTAATGCAGGAGGAAAATGGTGTATTATTTTTCTTCTTGCCGTGAAAGAATTCCTGACAAAAGCCACTTAAGGGAGGAAGGATTTATTCTGACTCATGGTTGGAAGCAATCCAGCCAGTCATGGTGGGGAAGGTTTGGTAGCAGGTGCCCCAAAGCACTAGGAGCCACGTGCCAGTTAGGATGAGAGGCTGGGACTTGTCACCTTCTCACATCTCAGCTGGGGTCAGGAAGCCACGTCTAGCTATAAAACTCAGGGCCCATCTCCCAGCAACCCACTGTTTCTAGGTAGGCCCCATGTCCCAAATGTCCCACAATCTCTGAAAACAGCAGCACCAGCTGGGAACAAAATGTCCAAACACACGAGCCTGTGGGAAACATTTCAGATCTAAAGCATTAACAAGAGCGAAGTATACTGATGGTTTAATCGACTTAAGAGAAACAATTGAAGTTTCATTGGCAAATACACAACTCAGAGAGCCCGGAGGACTGATGCTCTGGAGCTCACTTGAACCCTCTTCTGCACATGAGTGGAATCTCATTTTCTTTCCCTAAGGTATAGAGCCAGGGGACCTTCAGCAAGGTTGTCTTTGGAGAAATTCTCTTATCAGCTCACAGTGCCACCTGTGGCTGAGCTCTGTGCATATATTTCTGTATATCTGATTTTACTCGTGGCTCCTAAAGCATCACTTCCTGTTACCAATGGCACAGTTTCCATGTTTCCTGGCAGCTTTACAGTGACATGCTTAAGAGATGGAAGAGAGATTTCAATTGTATGGATTTACAATAGAGGAAGATTTATAGAAAGTCACCCAGATCCCTACCTGAATTCTCAGAGCCCACAGTTGCAAGAGCACACCTACAGGGGAACATGTTGATCTGGATCCCCTGCCCTTTGATGTTAAACAACACCCCAAGTCCTACACACCCTCTTCTGGCTTCCTTCTGGGCAGCGTATTCAGGTGCATGTCTGCAGGCTGTTCACCATAACCATGGACCTTCTCTCCAGCCAGCTCCCAGGTCAGCCAGAGAAGTAAATGGCAGACTTGGGAGATCGGGGTTCAGAAAGGCCATTTTTAAAAGTGGGATGTGGAGACCCTGGACTCCCAGATTCAGGACTCCCTTCCTGGGGATATCTGGATATCAAAGAGCTATCTCAGGATTGTTGACAGGGAGAAGGGAAGGGAGGGCATTTTAGGATCTTTTTCTTCTGGAATATCTGGACACATCGCCCTAAGGATCAGTAAACAGATGATAAAACATTTCATATAAAGCCAGTTACAAAGAGCAGACACATATATATAAGACAGGAAACTGGAATGAACACAGATGGGGCAATGGCTTGGTCAGGACACAGGTAGGGGGATGAGGCTGGGGGCAGCGGTTCAGGAATGCAGAGGCACAATATGAGCGCATTTCCTGTCTGGTGAGGTGGAGGGAGCCTGAATTCCTGATTCACTGGCCAAAGCCAACCATTGCCTCCTTAGAGTAAGCGTGGCTTCTGTCAAATATATAGTCTAGGAAGAAGTGAGGAGCCAGATCTACAGCCAGACATGCTTAGTCCCAGGCCAGCCAGCAGGGACTGCTAGGCACCTGGGAGAACCCTAAGCCTGTGGCTCCAAGCTCACTAGAACAGATAGTCCTGGGGGCTTCACAAAGGACATGGAAGCTCCCTTTGGAAAAACTAGAATCTCCTCCACCCGGGGTGAATTCAACTCTGCCACAAACATGTTTAGCAGCCCCCACCCCACCTCCACCTTCCTCTGCTGGTGGGGAGGGGGACAGAAGGAGGACAGACAGGAGGTCCTGATGAGGTGCAGTAGTGGACCTGCTCTGGGGTGCTCCCAAAGGTCAGCAAGTCACAGACCAAACAGGCTCTGCCTCCAGGCCACTGGGCTCATCTGCATCCCAGACCTCATTCACAGAGGTGAACTCCAGGTCGACCCAGCACAGAACTCATCCCTGAGGTGACCATGCCTGTCCTCCAGCCTCTCCAAAGCACGACCAGCAGGTGAGAGGGAGGACACCTAGCTCCCACGCCTCCTTGCTTCTCTGGCATTCCCAGCCTCGGAACGAGATTCCCAGAGACCTCTCGGGAGAGAAAACCCTGAGTCCCCTACATCCTTGCCTCCAAAGGCTCCCGGGTAGACTCAACAAGTTCCCGGGCCGCGCAGCGCCGCCTGCAGCCCAGAAACCCGGGGGACGGTGGAGCCCCGCGCACCGGCTGCAGCCGGCGGCTCCTTCCAGCGCCTCCTCCTCCAGCTCGGGGCGCCCGCCGGCGGGAGGGGGATCCTCCATTCGCTCGGTCCCCCCACCCCGCGCACGCGGCCCGGCCCGGCCCGGCCCCGCGCCGCCCCCGCCCCGCGGGCCCCGGGCTCCGCCCGCCTCGGTGCCAGCCCGGCGCACCGGCGGCCAGCGCGCGGCTCGGCTCCGGGTCGCCCCGTTCTCCAGCCACCAGGCTCCGTCCGCGGAGTGGCCGGGACCCAGAGCGGAGGCAAGGACTTCCCTCCCGCTCCCTCCCCCTCTCCGCCCCCTCTCGCCGGCCCCGGCTCCCAGATCTCGCCGGGGACGATCGCAGTCAATGAGGACATCGGAGCAGCACGGAGCCGGGTGGCTGGGGCTGGCTCCGCCGCGCCGCGAGCGGGCGAGCGCGCGGGCGTCCCCGGAGCCGGCCGAACCGCTGCCTCCCCGTGCGCGTCGCTGAGCCCAGCCGGCCGGAGGGGACGCGAGCTGCGGCGCAGGGGCCGGGCCGGGCGGGCCGGGCTGGCGGCAGTGGAGGGGGCGGCCGGCGGGCACGCAGCCGGCCGAGTCCCCGGAGCCCGAGGCGTCCTCGGCGCGAGCCCGGCGAGCCCTGCCGCGGATGCCCTGCCCGGAGTGCTCCGTGCCGCTCCAGGCTTGCCAGGGTCCGCGGAGAGACATGCCCGTGCCCGGCGCTGCACCGACCTCGACTTATTTGTAAGCAGCAGAAGGTAAGGGGAGCCCCGCGTGCCCTCCTTCCGCGCCCCAGCTCGCCGCACTTGGCCGAGGGCAGAGCTCTGCCGGGACGGGCGCCGACCCTGGCTCGGGCGCACACGCTCGCCCACAAACCGGCTTAGCCCAGGGCCGGCCAGGACGCCTGGGTGCCACCAGGCGCAGACCCGCCAGGGTGGGGGGCGAGGTTATGCAACATCTGGCTCGATCTGGTCACAGAGGGGCGTCTGGCAACTTTGGCGACAGCCCAGGAGTAGCGGGGCTGCGATGTCTATTCCAGATGAACGCCACAGCCTCATGAGCGCCCAACATCCTTGGCTAGGCAGAACTGGACAGGTCTGGGGGCTACCTTCTTACCAGAACGTTTGGAAGCTTTTTAAGTATTTCCCAAACTAAATCGAACTGGCAAGTGCAGCATGGCTTATTAACTTCTGGGGGGGGGGATAAGTCAGAGCCAAGGGGCCCTGCAGCCTGCCTCTGGGCTGGAGATCAAGCAGGAGAGAGGGCAGATGCCCACATGAAAGGTGTATCTCCCCCTCTCACTGGGGTTGGCACCTTCCAGGGCTGCGGGCTGGGGTCTGCACCCACGGAGATTCAGGGTGCAGTGTCCACAAGCACAGGCGTGGGAAATCAACCAATGTTGCAGACCTAGGGAGCTAGTGAGGGCCAGAGACAAGAAGAAAGCCCAAAGGGCCAAGCTCAAGCCCTGGGGCAGAGCCTGGAGCCCAAAGTCAGGAGAAAGAGTCTGCATTGTGCTGCTTTGTCTTGGGGTTCCAGGGGCTCTGGGATGGTGTCTTCACTGCACAGAAAAAGAACCTCTCCTTATGACCTCAACATTCTACTACCTCCCCAAAACCACTCACACACACACACACACACACACACACACACACACACACACACACGCTCCAAATGCCACTGGGAGATGGAGCCAGTGATAAAGAGAAGCCTAGAATGGGGGAGGAGAGGCACCCCTGGAGGAAATAAAGCTGAAAATGGGCACATTTTGACAATCTGCAGACCAGAACTTCAGTCCCTTCCCTTCTCCTGATGAAGTCTGTGTTAGGGGTCTAGACACCCAGTTGAGCCCTTGAGCTAGAAGCAGCAGCCAAAGCAGTTTAATTTGACCTTGTCTGCTTGGGTGCTGAAATCCTGCCGAAGCATCCGAGGTGAAACTGGCAAGAGTAAGAAGGAACTTTGGGCAAGCCCTGCCTTGGCTAGAAACCCAGGAGCTCAATTCAGAGCACCACAGCTAAACCAGCAGAAGGTTGAGGTCAGTGGCTTGGAGGTTTTCCCTTGGATAAGGACTTGACAGATTGGGGAGGGGGGTTACCTTTCCACATCCCAATGCGGGGCAGTCAAGGTTACAGCACTGGGAACTTGATTTAAAAAGAAAAATGCCAGCCAAATCATAAGCCCTGGGTCATGCCAGTAAGTAGTGCATACCTGACAAGGATAAGGCCTTACCAGGCTGAGGCTACAGACGGGGGCACAAAGTCACCATTCAGGACACAGAGGCCAGGAAGTGCTAGCTGCATTCAACACTTGGGCTGCTGACTCTATTCGCATCCTGTTGCATGTTACTTTTTAAAGTTCCTATGTATCTTTGTAATTGTGCTTGCTAGAATGACTACCAAAGCTGCACAGGCAGCTCAAGGGGGAAGAAGAAATGGAAGTCCGGCCATCTGCATGCCTCAAATATTAATAATTCACTCCCCATGTTTGCTACTTACATTAGATGGCACTGCTCCTCAATGTGGACTTCACCACAGGCGCATTTGGGGGAAAGTCTAGCATGGGTATCACTAATTGCATGATTTGCCATAAATTATGTTAGTTACACCGAGTTTTGCTTTCTTCACCAAATCCATCATTTCCTTACAAAGATAGAATGATCCATTTGAATTTCTTGACCGAATACAAAGAGCTGTCCTTAAAGACAGGATGTCCTTGAAAATCAAAGGCTGCCTGCCTTTAAACTTACTACAGTTGCCATGACTTTCCATTTCATTACTGTGATTAAGAAGCTGGGTTTCTTACGTAAATCATATCCATTATCCCACTGAGAAACATAACTAGTGGTTACGATGTAGGCTAATAAGGCAAGCACTTAAAGGGCTCCAGTTTGCTTTGGGAACTTTAAGAAATCTCTGAGTAGACCTGGCTATCCCAATACCTCGGCTGGCATTCAGGGCTCCTCTCCTTGGTCACAATTATTTTGCCAGTGGTAGAAAAGGAAAGAAAAAAAAATTGTCTTTTGTTTCTCACTATGTAGAGAAAAAATTTTAAATACCTAATTAATAAATGAAAGACCTGTACCTGAAAAGTACCATCTCCAAGGAATAGTAGGAAATAAAACAGACTCTCTGGAAAATCCCAGGCAATAGCAGTAGAATTCCCGTGGTTGGACATTTGTATTCTCGTTTGCTCCAACACATGGCCGCCTCATTTAGAGAAAAAGCAATGGACCACTTTTGCAGGAGAAGCAAATTACTTATGCTGGGGCCAGGCCACGGCTCAGAACAGCAGCCATTCTGAAGACAGGCCATCTTGTAGAAGGCAGTGACAGGGCTACCAGGGATTTTTATTATAAGGCAGTGGACCAAGCCACCTTCTAACTAAGCAGGTGCATGTCAGAAAACACATCCAGTTACACAAAATGGAAGTGGCCTTGGTCTTTCTGGGAATGGGAGATCTTCGGGCTTCTCCACATACAACCAACATCAATGTTTTCAACAGCTCCTTCCGAAACATGAGGGCCACATTCCTCACCACCCCATAACTCCACTGAGACTGGCATTCCCCAATTGGAAATTAGCTAACATAACTTATGACACAGATCCTTCATATTTGATTTTAATATTTCATAGCATTATGGAGTGACTTCAGTATTTTAAAGTGTTTAACATGACAAAAACCTGTGCACTTCCATGAAGTTCCCACCCAAACATTCCGAGAAGCCTTTATCCAAATTTGAGCTCATCTTCACATAAATGTACTAAAATGGCATGACCTTTAATCAATTTCTTTAAAAATATATTTATCTTATACACTAAGGACGGAATTCAGGCTGGTGCAAAGTGCACGGGCTCTGGTGAATTCACATAAACACCTTGTTTGGATGACATCTTGTTTAAGCAGTAAGCTGTCCAAGGTACAGGTCTGAACCTTTGGACCGTGTCTGAGGATGGATCTGGTTCTGTTCCTGAAGACACTGAGGTATCTCCAGGCAGCTGAGATGCAGCACAGCCTCAGGAGACAGTTCTGAGCCCAGTGCAACCTCCCAGACTTCTCTGTCCTAAGTCATCAGAGTGAACTGGAGTCTGTATGCAGGCATATCCTTTACATAAAGGACTCTGAAGTATACAAAGTACTATCAAGTTACAAAACCAGTATCAAAATTTAAAAAATATATACATTTCTACCTGAAAGCTCTGTAACCTCCTGCAGACATACCCCAGCTCTGACTGGCTGAGAGGAGATGCAAGCGTGAGAGGCAAGAAGGAATTGTCTCTAAATTTCTTGAGAACCCTTTTGGATAAGGTCTGATTTCGTGGGGATTTGGGAAGAGCCCTCTGCAAAGTCGGTGTCTGTGGGTATTGTGGGGAGCACATAGAACTGATGCTGTAGACAAGAGAACGTCACTAACATGTCCATTTACCACATCATCCTGATACCAGGAAGTCCATGCAAGAAGGAGTCACTGTTCTCTGAGCTGTGCACATCATTCATTTAAGTTTCAATCAGTGGAGTGAAGAAAATTTAAGAAAAAGATCATAATAGCATATCAGAATGCTTCGGGAAGTTTATACTGCAGATACTATGGGGAATTTCAATGTGATCCTTAATGATCTAGCCTTGGGCATTAAAGGAGAGTCAGGAGGCTGTAGTATATGAGGGGCATGACAGGAAGCTACGGAATGCTGAAAAGAACACAGGTGGTGATGCAAATAAAAGTTGCTTTCTCTCCACTTCCATGACCCAGAGGAGAAGCTGGTGCTTACCAGCTGCTGTGTGAAAGAACCCCACTTGGGCACCTCATAGCCATCGCCACCCTTAATGAACTTAGTCATTCCATAGGTGATGTGGGTCCCTGTAACCTTGTTCTCAGGGGAGTATTGGTCAACTATCCCCTTAAGACGTCCTTTCTGTGTGTCCCGAGTTTAGAGTCCAGACAGCAAACAGTATTGGCAGCTTGCTTCATGATATCTGCACATTTTTCTAATGATTTTAGCAACCTTGGAAATTGAGTGGAACCATAAAATCCAGGCTCTTGAAACAGCACAGGCATCGGCAAGGTGGGTAGATAAGCAGATGGCCTTGTCCACAAAGGAATTCTGTGTCATGACCGGTGTACTGAGTGGTGGCAGCAGGGGTCATGGCCAGGTGCAGGAGGTTTCAAGACTGAATGAAAAGTCTTCATGGACGGAAGCATCAGGAAGGAGGTGGCAAGCACCTTTAGTCACTCAGGAGGGAGTCAGGAGATTCCACAGAGTGGCACCCTGGCTGATCTGAAGGGCAAGGGTGGAGAGCAACTCCTGAGCCCAGCACATGGACATCCAGGGACTAAGCCAGGAGTGGTAGTGCTTAGAGCAAGAGACATGGTCAACTTTACCAAATGGTAAAGTTTTGGATGTTGGCATCAGAGGGTGGAAGTACCACTTGAAGATAGTTTGAGAAGGAACTGGAAGGTCAGGAGGATCTCCCTGAATGTTTCTGGCTAGAACATGAATTACGGAGACTCAGTGTGGATATCCAGAGACAAACCTGAGAAAAGGAGCCAGAAACCAGTTGAGACCATGTCACCAGTGAGAAGTGACAATTTCCAAAGGTGGCTGGTGGCACTGGGGGGGGTGGGGGTGGGAGGAAGCGGGCAGGTAGGATAGAAACTTTCTACTAACAAATCCTCAGATTGTGGCAGGTGGTAGCGGAGGGATTACAGTTCTGCCCAAGGGGTGGATGATTTAAATGGAAACTGAATTCTGGGAGCCAGCAGGGATCAAGCCATGGTGATTATTAGGAAATTGAGAGTGAGTTTTCAAATGGAAATTTCTGAAAATTTTGAAAAGTAAATTTCATCATCTCTCCTGTGATTCTCAAGCTCTCTCTCATGTGGGAGGAAAATGGAAGAGAAACACAAGACAAAGAAATCCTTAAAGGACAAAACATAGTGCTATCTAGTAACAGGTGCTTAATAAATACTTAATGAGGCTATTAACGATAAACCTAGTCAGTAACTTTGCTAGAAAGTCAGGGAATCCTGGCCAGGAAATAATTGTTCTCTTCCATTTCAATTGCACATTTTTTTTTTTTTTGAGTAGGAATTAAAAAATCATGAGAGGGTAAAACGGAAGACAGCTTTCAGATATGAACACTCAGCCCTTATGAGGAATCATGCAGTGTTTAGAAAAAAAATAACTTTCCTACCACTGAACTCACCCTCAGGGATCTCCTCTGGTAAAAACTCAGTTAGGTGTGAATTGAGTTTTTAGAGGAAGTATGCTTTTGAACTCAATGACCTTGGGTAGTTCGAAGGGGCAGAGGACACACCTGGATATCTGCCTCTGGCCTTGACCTCTCACCTCAGCCTGCACTGTAATGCCAACTCTACTGCTGTCTGTGTGAGGCCCACACATTTATCTTTTCTTTTTGAAACACCGGTATCCAAGCGGCGTATGCAGCCCCGATTTTCCTTGTTGAAAGCACACAGCAGATACGACTAGTGCTTAGCTGATAATGAACTTGAGGCTCCCACGGCTTGGACCCTGTGTCCAGGACTTAGTGCCAGAGAGTCTCTGGTGTGTCCATGGAGAGTCGGGCATTCAAGAAGCAGCTGATATAATCAGTGTAGCACTCTGAAGCCATAGTTTTCATTTTGCTTCCTGGGCCATTGAAGCACCCGATGCGAACTGTCTGATGACCCCCCTTCTGCCCTTATTTAGCCTGTGTGCTGGTTTGAGCAGTGGTTGTTAGCTTGATGACTTCACTGAAATTCTGCATCCTTTTTTTCCCCTTGCTATTTGCATTTGTTTCCATATGTAATATTCACTCTTCCAAGTACACCTCTAGTTTATTCACCATGCCTATCAGATGTTAGTTAGCATGCCAACAATTCTCAGAGTTGACTTTTGGGGATAAGTGCAGTCTTTCTCAGCAGGTTTGGGACCCCATGACCCTCTATGAGGCACAGTCAAGGGATACGCTGGCCTGTCATTTAAACTGCACACAAACTTCAGCTCTCGCTGTACAGAGAATGCCCCCCAGCCAAGCCCAGCTTTCAAGTACAATTGCACAATTCTTCACCAGCCATTCACAGCTGAAGGTGTCATGTGGTTGTATTTCAAGCCCTTTCCCAGCACACTGACCAGCGTCACCCACAGGGTGACACGTTTCCATGGGTGCCATCTTTGTCAATGCTGCTTCATCACCAAGTGCTTCAAGGATCCTCCAGAGTTCTCTTTATATCTTAAAAGGGCACCAAGGGCACAGGTGCCCCACCAGGCTCTGCATAACACATGCAAACATGCCCTGATTATTTATGCCTCTGCTTCCCTGTCTTTACTGAAAGTGGCCATTTCTCCTCAGGCAGATGCTTGGAATATGAAATGTCTTGACTGATGCCGAGTACTGAAGAGCCCCTAATGGGAAGTCAGCCCACTTCCAAATTCCCTCTGGTAGCAGCTTTATCCTCCCAGGCTACATGGCTGGCTCAGGACTGTGAAAGGACTCGAACTCACAACCAAGCAGTGGGTCCCTCCATTGCAGTTCTTAAGGAGATGGGCCACCATGACTGGCCAGACCAAGGACATGTCCTGGATGTGAGAATGCTAAACAGATGACCTTGAGCACCTCTCTGACCAGTTTATAACATGCAAAAGTCACAGACAAGACTCCCAGTGTACTGCTCACTCGCTGTGAACCCCAGAACTGAGGTCAAGGAGAGCTGCTCCTCACCTCTAAGGATTCCTAGAAAGGAACAGGATTTTAAGGGCTTTCATCCCCAATCAGAAACATCAAAAACAAAAACAAATCAATCCCAAAGAAGGGACTGCCATGTTCCCGCCAAGGGTGTTTCCTTGGACTCTGTCAATTGATGATCAAGCCACAGTGAGAAAGACTGAACAGCAAGCCACAGTTGTGGAAGGCCAAGGTTGTCTTCTCTAGGATGCAGACACCTTGACTAGTCAAACCTTCTGAGGCCACTGAAGGCTCACATTCCTGGCCATTGGTGATGCCCCAACACCTGGCTGAGGTCCAGTAACCTTCTAGAAAACACAGAAAAGGCCAGGACTCCTTACTTCCCTGTAAACTCTTCGCTCACCCACCCACCCAACCCTTCAGTAAATATTTCTGGGTCCCTTTCCTGTGCCACTTGCTGCTCGAAGCTTTCAAGATACAGACAGAAATGGAAGAGAGTGAAGAAGTGGAGAAGAAATAAAATACATAGGCCAGTAGGTCTTTTTTTAAAAAAAATGCATTGTTAAGATGATCCGAGGAATTTAAAAATATATATTGCTACCCAGTCTTCAGCCTCCAGGAATTTGGATTTACCAGATTTCGGATGGGGACCAATATTTCTTTCTTCTTTTTTTAATGGATTGGCTCCCCGAGTCTCAAGTGTAGCACTACAGAGAGCCGGTCCAAGGGTCAGCTCTTAAGAAAACCTCATGTCTACTTCTATGGGCTTTCCTCTCTCGCCAGCCCATAAATACTTGTTTTAAACAAAGCAAACAAAGAAAAATGTGCCAAGATCTCCTTCACCAACACTTCAGTCCTTCTCCAAAGCTTCATGAAGATCAGAGAATAAAAGGGCCACTTCTGGGGAATGGGGTAGGGATTGTGTTTTCCTTTCTGAAGTCTTTGGACTTCTGAAGTCTGCAGAGAACACTTGCATAGGTCACCAGCATGACCCTCACTTCTGCTCATGAACTTCATAGTCTCACTCTTTGTTCTCTTTCCTATGGGCAGAATGTTTATAAAACAACAAGGCACCTGCCTCGAGGAGGTGCTGGGGTGATTGACAGCTAGGGGCAAACACGAGACATACCCTTGAGCCCGCTCTATCATGGCTCCAGCTATGTGTCCTGCCTTGTTTTGTGACCATGTTCTGACCCCGACAACACATGTCTAATTCCATTCTAGACAGGAAGAGAAAGGGTTGGGGAGCCTCATCAAGCAGCCAATCAGCTGACGGTGTGGGCTCAAGGCTCTCTGTGCCTCCCTAGGATGTGCAGCATGTGAGATGCCTGGTTCCTCCTGAGTATCACCCTTCCATCCCTGTCATCTATTTTCTGAGACCCTCTGTTCTCTGCTGTTCCAGCTCTTGAGTTCCGCATCTTATGCTACAAGAGTCATGGGGAATTACGTTCCTAAGATCTGACACCACTAACTGAGTCCAGCTTCACACTCACAATTTATAATAAAAAATTTGGAAAATGAAAGCACTTTCATTCAAGCCTCAGTGCCCACTGGTATGCTCTGGACCCTACAATGCTTTGTACCCTTTGAAGGTCAAGGTCACTCTGCCATAGCTGGCTAGAAGTTGAGGTCTAAGAAAGATGCCTTGTTCTAAAATGTGTATGTTATTTTGAGCCATTGAGATGTGTGACTTAAATTCTTAATGTACTTGGCAACTACCACATCCTGTTCCTAAGAAGGAAATTGAGTAACATAGGGACAAATACCCTCATATCTCCTGGCAAATCAAAAAGGCTGTAGCCACCATGAAGCCAAGTCCCTGATACGCTCCACCATTAAGTGTAAAGCCCTTGCTGCCTGTGGGCATCTGTGCATTTTTGTGAGTGTGTGTGCCATCTCTTTCTCTTCCATCAGCACCGAAAAATCTTGTTCAGCAACCAAATTCTAGACTGTGGTTCATTAAAACTTAAGGAAATCCTATCTTTCTCTTTCTGATTCCGACCCAAGTTTTAGAATGAATTCATATTCTCCAAGGAATGCAGAGAGGATCCTTGGAAACACCTGAGACCGCACACTCATCCAAGCTCCTTCACAGATCATGGCTAAGGCGCTGTCTATAAGGATGATGTATCGGATTCTTACCTCAGTCAGCAAGTACTGAAGGATGGTTGGATACCAGAAAGAGGAGGGGCTTAGAGGGCACATGTCTGTACAACACTGATTGCTATGCTTACGACAGGAAATGAAAAGAAAATACACAAGTATTCATGTTAAGGAATAAATGAATCAATAACAATGGTGACTATTTGGGTATCACAAGTCCAAAATACACAATACATAGGCTTTTTTTTTTTACTTAATAACCATAGAATTCTATGTTCTTAATACTGAAACTCTGCCCCATGAAACCTGCAATAAGTCATTATCAGTCATCCTGCCTCAAACATTTCTTGAGTTTCTATATCCTGGGAAATTCACTGTGCAAACTCCTGCATAGCTTGAATTTTGTCAAGACTGACTAGGTTGGTCTTCAGAGGGTGACCTATGTCTGAGTTCTTCATTGGCCATTAGTTCCAACGGAAGGAAGAGGAAGGTTCCTCTGGGATTTAATCTGAGCTTTTGCTGTACTCCAGATTACCCCTGGTGTCACTGTCAGAAGAAGGCCCAGAGATTCAAAGATGTTTTCCACATGAGACCCTGAGTGCTGGACGTTCATAGATGCTGGCTCCCACGGTCTTGATACACTGCACATGAGACAAGATGTCTTCTTAAAAACAAAAGTGGAGCACGGAAAGCTCTTGTGCTGTCTTTTTGTGTGGCTTAGCTGCTGTCTCTGTAGCCAGTTCAGAATGACATACAGTCTTGGCCCAACCATGAAAGTACAGGGCAGGGATCTTTATGAGGATAGTGGATGGACACCTGCATGGCCCAGACATTCAACAAGATTGTATCCTCACCTCCAAAGAACTACCACTGCGGGGAACAAGTGGTCAGTGCTGTGCTGAAATCCTGTCCCCGAGGTTCCAGGACTGAGATCTGGGATGAAGATATAGCATTCCTATAGACACTTTTAGGGAAAGAATAAAATCCTTCTTCTAATTTTAGATTTGGACAAATCTTGAATTAAAACGTGTCATTCACTGGGAAAATGTGGATTCCACTTTAATTCATGAATCAGGCATAGGGCTCTCCAAAACCATTCCAGGATATGTCTACCTATTTATGTAGGAATTCTAAGAAAAGGAGGCCACCTCTTTTGAGTCCCCCCAACGGCTCTTAGCAACTCAAACTCCTCATGGGGCCCACACAGCTATGTGCTGATTGTGTGATGACTCAGAACCCACAGGGACAGTGGGACACCTGCTATGGTGACCTCACATACCCATGATCCATGCTCAGAACCACAGTTCTCTGGCTCACATTCTCCAGAACTGGCATGCCCCCGAGGGGGGGACGGGTCAGGGAGATGAGTTCCCTTTGCAACCTGACAGAAAGCTGGAACCAGAGTGACTGTACTCTTCATCATTGGAACTGGTGGACTCAGTAAGCTCTGGGTTCAACTAGGAGACCCAGCGGAAATGAAGTATAGAGCAACAAACAGCAAATCAACTTCTGTCAGCAAGCACCTGTGGACTCGTGTGCCCCTTCATGCACATAACACACACATGTGCCCCCACACATACATGCATACACACACAACACGTGTCCACTCACATACACACATGCATACAACACACGTGTGCCCCCACACATACATGCATACACACAACACACACATGTGCCCACACACGTACACACACAAAAATGCAAAAAAAAAAGGAAAATTACAGTTAAGATGGCCTTTTGCCTCAGAGCCTGTCTCCAGACTAGACAGCGCCAGTTCTTAATGGTACAATTTTCCTTCAAGAGACATGACATTCCAGAGCTCCTCCCACAGGCAGGGGACTGTCTCACTCAC
Source organism: Zapus hudsonius (assembly GCA_004024765.1). Classification (NCBI taxonomy): domain Eukaryota; kingdom Metazoa; phylum Chordata; class Mammalia; order Rodentia; family Dipodidae; genus Zapus; species Zapus hudsonius. Next base: position 57,878 of record PVHP010001409.1, on the reverse strand, counting down.
CACCCCTCCAGCCACAGAAGGGCATCTGAACCCACTTAGCCCCCCCCACTAGTCCTCCTGCTCCATGACCTCTGAAGAGGAGAATGAATGTCTGGGAAAATGTCATCTCAGTGTATTAAAGGAAATTAATCTATACAGTTAGCTCTGCCCCCAAGAAAGGAGACCTCCAGCTGTGAAGAGGCAGGTGGTGCCTAGAAAGCAGCCCTCAACTTTCATGCTTTCACTACTCACTTCCCCACTGGGAAGCTCTGAGTTAAAGAACAGTGCATTCGCTTTCACCACACCCCCACTCTGAGTAGCCTAATGCTCAGGCGTTCCCTCAGCATATGGAATAAATGCTGACCCAATTAATCTTGAATTCCAGCCAGCATCTCTCTCTGCCTACAAGGTGCCTCCCCTGTGGGAGAGCCACCAGGAAGCCAGTCCTTTCCTCCAGTCCCTTCCCAGGCCCCTGCAAAGGCTTGCCTAGCTTAGGGTCATATTTACTTACAAAGGACCCCCAGGGGGTGGAGATGTCCACAGGACCACCACCTCACCAATCCCACTTGTCAGAGGGACACTCCGTGACATGCACACCACATCACAGAGCCACACAGGAATCCTGGGAATCCATGAGACATTTGAGGATGACAGAAAGATAAGCCAGAGTCAACACTTGTCAGCAGATGCAGCCCCCAGACTTCCTGCAGATTGTAACTGCAGGGTACAGGGTGCACCAGATTTCTTTTTCTTTTGGGGAGAGGACCATGTTTAGTCTTTCAATTTTATTATTATTTCCTCATGCCCATGGGGGATCTTTTAAATATCAATCCGAGGGTGTCAAGTTGGAAGTGAAAGGTTACTTCATCTCGCCACCGTCCCCTGTGTTCCCCCCTCCAAGGTACTATCAGAAGAGGTAACAACCACTGTCTCCAACTTGCAAAGCACAAGTAAGAGGACACGGGATTTGCGATTTCAGCTCAGGTCAGGCTGTTTTCAAGGGCCACTGGACTGGGCAGCATGGGCCATCAACACTAATGTAAATGTTGCTTACTAATGGACACTTAGCTACACATTGGGCTTTGGCTTAGTCTTCATATTTTTCTTCTTAATTAATACATGTTCTCAGTTTTCTCTCCCATCACCCTGTCCCACGAGCACTCTGCTTTTGCATCACGATATCATAGCAAATATAAATCAATGTCATTTCTCTTCGTATACTGACACTGCTAACTCTTTATCAACCTGTATGACATGTCTGCACATGCAAGGACTTATGCATGTGGTCCATATCAAAACACATGAGCACATATGTTGTCATGACAATTCATTTTTCTTATTCAGGGTTTCCTCAACACAATGGAAGATGGCCTTATCCTTTCTGGGACTTAACTCTTTCTGAAAATGTTCGCACATTTGGTTCAAGATGTACAAGGCCTTTGCCATGAGCTCTTTTAATTGGTAAACTAAGGTAACGACAAAGTGGCCCACTACCACCTCACATTAGAAATCATATGTCTGAACCAAATACCCCAAAGATATTATCTTAAGATCACAACAGTGGCCATTTTTGTTCTTTTTTCCTGGCATTTGGCACGCTGTTTTCTCTTAACGCTTATTCCCTAAGTGATTTGCTGTGATGGGGAATATTTTGAATGGTCATTCTAGCTGTTGCTTCGAGGGTGTGTGCACATAGCTTCCTCAGCTGTCCACCTGCTTGGCCTTCAGGGGTTTCCACTTTTCACCTTTATGTGGAGATGTTGTTAGTTAAAGCGGCCCAGATCGGGGACTACATCACTAATTCAAAAATGCATTGCTCATTTCTTTACAACTCACATTTGATTATGAAATTTAACTTGAGAGTAATTAAGGCTTTTTTAATTCCAAACAGCTCCTCAACTTCCGGATCTTCTAAGCCAGACGGGCCCAACATGATTTGCCACTTTCCCCCCAAAACAGTGAACTTTAAAACCTGGTTTTCCTAGGAAAAATACATTTTGTGAGAGATGCACCCCAAGGGTGTATCCCACCCAAAGAAGCTACTGTTAGAAATGCCATTGGGGTATCATGTTCATCCCACACTTCGAGGTGATGCTGCGTTTGTGCAGCACCCAGGGATGTTCTCAAGGGTCTCTGCGGGTCTTGCACAACCCACACGCACACATACATGATGGAATCAGGCTAAAAAACTCACTTGTTGGTGTTGTAGACATCTGATACCCTTTGAAGCCGACCATGGGTCACTTCAGGTGACAGATGTCCCAGCTTGGGCAGTGGATTGGCACACATTATTCACAGAGTCAGGGTACAGGGCACTACCTGTGACACTGAACAGGTTACCAAAGGGGTGTGTGTTTCAGAGTCTGGTATGAAGAAGACATGGGTGTCTCACCAGAAAGGCTTCCTCCAGGGCCGGGTGGGAAAATGCAGGTCAAGGGCACAGACGAACATTGGGCAAAGGACAGTGGCAGGGATGCCGATGTGACAGTAATGTGTACGAGCACTTGCTAAATGGACGCTGAAGGAATGGTGGATGAATCGGGCACAAGAAGGCCCATTTACCTCATGAATTTACCTGCAGCCTGCACCACTTGTTTTCATGGGGGGAAAATTCATTTTTAAAGCAGTTACTATAAGCCTGCCCCCCTGTCCCATGGACTGAAAATGAACACCCTGTACCTTGAAAACTCCTGATGTTCAGGAAAATTCTATCTGAAGGATTTAGAAAACACCATCCACTTATCAAAACCTCACACAAAGCCAAAAATAAATCATCACCATGAAGTTCCAGAGTCTCAGGGGATCGTGATACACCTGCACACGCTAGGCAGACAGGAAGTCCTCTCACTATCATGTCCCCGATAAGGACATGATCTTTACATGCTTAGCAGCCCTGTAAATCAAAGAAAGACCAAGAATTTTTCACTATTATTATTTTGCCACTAGCAATTACTTCTGATTGGCTTTATGAGTTTCATGGTTGGTTCCAACACTCAGACTATCTTTCCAAAGCAGCAGAATGATGTAAGGAAATTATTTCAGTGCAGTTTCGGGCACCCGGTGATGATGGATAGCACAGCAGGACAAACTTATTCAGACACACATTTTTCAGTAGTGGCAGGGAAAAGGCTGAAAATTACTAGCAAATTGCCTTTTTGAAAAAATGTTCACTCTTTCAAATTTCCCCTCATATGAAGGTCTGCAGAATGATAGCACAACACACTCTGACACACCTGGACAGCCAGACAGGTAAAGAATGGAGACAGATAAGAGCGAGGGTTTAGATTTAATTTTCTTATTATGGCCCCAGATCCCCCAAGCCCTCCCAGAACAAAGTATTTTGAGTGCATCTCTTTAACCTGTTGGGGTAAGTCTGTCTGAAAGATATCTATTATCTTGGCTAGCAGGGTTGCCCTGTCCTACCCTCCACACATGATCCACTCTTCTGCAGAATGAGCCTGGATAGTAATGCATTTCTGGTCTGCTCCAATCTGAAGCTGCCCTGCAGGTGGAGTTTCGGATTACAGAAGCCTGCAGATCTCCTCAGCACCTAGTCAAGCACCAAAGACCTTTCTCTGCATTCCCTGTGAGCCTTGCCTCAGGAGATTCACTGAGAGAATGGTGCAGAAGCCATGAGCACCCAGGGTGGAGATGGCTAATGCAGGGGTCTCAGCCAGGGTGCTGATGCCCTGCAGGCTCATTTGGCAGCATCCAAGGACATTTCTAGCTGTCACACAAGGAGTGCATACTGCTTCTCTCCACTGGGAGAAACTGGAACTGTTGTTGGCTGCCTCTTCTGCTGGGCTCAGAAAGTGCCTCCAACATCAGCGAGTCCTTTGTCCTAAACCACAAGTAGTATAGGAGCACAGTGGCTGAGAAACTCTGGTTGCATGAAAACCAAAGGTAGCAGAGAGTCCTATGATCACCAGTTTATTCTCAGCAGAATTCACGGAGGCAGGATTTGCCCCTGAGACTTTCCCACTTGAAACTCAGGTGGGAGGTCTGGAGGGTAGCAGGTCAGTGTAATAGGTCAAAACTGAGCAGGAAGGTCAAGTAACATGCCCTCATCAGGGGCTTGGAGTGGTCCCTCTTCTTCTCTTCCATCAGGTCTGCTGGCCTGCAGTGCTGGGCCTGTGGGACACCTGGGTCTTCTGAGAAACACTACAGACTCAGGACCTGCCTGTGTTTCTCACTGGCTGTGTGATGTCAAACAAGTGACATCACGTGACATATGCTGTGTCCTCAGTGAAGGAGTAATTGTACAGAAACTGAGCATCTACCCAGGAAACTCAAGCCCTTCAGTGGGGCCCACTCTGCAAACATCTCACTTCTCATAGATTTCCTAAGAGCTGTTCTTCCTCCATGGCTCTGAGTTACCAAGGGCACCAGGTCTGCTGACCTTGGCTTATATCTGTGACATTGCTTCCCTAGATACTTGGTTCTATCCAGCAGCACCTTGTACACCTGCTCCCAACTAGCTGAATGCTTTCTCCTCAAATACCAGGGGTTCAGCGAAAGCTATCTCACACGCAACTGCTTAACTCTACCCTCCTCATTTGTGTTTGTTTTGCAGTGCTGAGGCTTGAACCCAGGGCCTCCCACAGGCTAGGAAAACACTCCACCACTGAGCTATCTGCTTCTTACCTTTTATTTTTGAGACAAAGATTTCACTTAAGTTTTCCAGGTTGGCCTTGAACTTGTGATGCTCCTACCTTGGCCTAGATGGCACATTTGGGCCATCAAGCCTAGCTTAACGGTATCTTGTGATAAGTTCAGCCCTCAGGAAGGTTCCTCCCTGTACGACGAGCAGCTGGGAATCTGCTTATCTAATAAAGAAGAAGCATTTACCCCTGGTATTCCCCAGAGGAACTGGCGGCCACCTGCATCTCTTTAGCTGCATTTAATAACTCAGCCTGGGATGAATTTTCATGATTAACATGAAGCCTCCTGATTCTATTCTCTTTTAGGATTTAAATACTGAAACAACTACCATTGTTGTCATTTTCAGAGGCTGTGATGAAAACACAAAACTTGGTTCTAGAATGAATAATTTCTTTACAGTATTTCCAAGTGCCACACTACACAGAGTCACTGAAGAGTTGCTACTGCTGTCCTTGTGGGAAAACCTGTGTCACTTTCATGGCTGATGTTAACCCACAAGAACCTAGGCTCCCTCCATGACTTATCCCCAGTGATATCCCCATGGAATAGGACAGCTAGCTCTCTACACACTGCTAACCTGAGCGCTCACCCTAGTTGCTCCCTGCAGGACTTTCCGCTCAGGATTTAGAATCTTCATGAAGTCTTTAAAAATAGGAGTTCTTTTGGATTCCAATAATAAATAGATTAATCACGTCATCATCAAAAATAGTAAAAACCCCAAACCAAATAAGTTGCATTTGGTAAACCATCTGCTTATGATGGAGCAGCGTGTGTGTGTGTGTGTGTGTGTGTGTGTGTGTGTATGTGTGTGTGTGTAAAGATAATTTGCAAGGCAGGCAAGAAGTCATTGGGCTTCTTGATGAATCTAGTCAAACAGGTTCCTCTAATGGGGAAACATCTATTACTATCAAAAGAAAAAAGGATGTATCCCACATGGAAAAGCAAGCAGGCTTTAATATCTGAGAAGCATTTCACGCTGTGCCTGCCAGCATCTCCCCGCCTGTCTGATTTTCCTTAACATAAAGGCCGACCTCACCTGTTTAAATATAATTAGGGAGCCGGCAGCCTTAATTGGGCTGGAAGTCCATGTGGCCGTGTGTGCGAGTTTCTGACCCGCTGATGCCTCTCTTGTGTCTCCACCTCCAGGAACCATGGTCAGCAAGGACTCCGGCAGATGCACACTCGCAACACCTGAGCCCGAAGTGGAGCCAGCTGCCTGCCTGGCCCTGGAGATGAAATATGCCCTGGACCCGAACCGGCAGATCAAGAAGCGGAACAAAGCCTTACAGGTGCGCTTCAAGGATATCTGCGATGCCCAGAATGAGCAGAGAGACACCCCGCTCTCCTCGGGCCCAGGAGCGCTGGGGGAGAAGCGGGAGACCAAGCCGGTGTCCTGCAGGGCAGCTTATAGGAAGTACATGACGGTGCCAGCTCGCCGCTCCATTCCCAATGTCACCAAGAGCACCGGCGTGCAGACCTCACCAGATCTCCGCAAGTGTTACCAGACATTCCCTCTGGACCGCAAGAAAGGGAATCTCAAAAGCATCCCAGCTGCAGATCCCTTCAAAAGCCAAAACAATGGGTTCCTAGCAGAATCAAAAGAGAGGAGCGAGGCAGGATCTATGGAAGACCCCGGACCTTGTGGAGCAGGGCGGGTTCACACGACCACAGCCTTGGTTTTCCACTCCAACGAACACGTGGATACGCTAGACCAGCTTTCCGGGGTCAACTGTGCAGAGCTCTGCAAAGCTGAGGTGCTCAGCCACCCCGAAGCTCTGCTATATAACACCTCCCAACCTCCCCCAGAGGAGCCTGTCCATCAGCTGCAGGGGAGAGCCAAACCCGACAGGGGGACCCCGGACTCTGAGGACCCCGCTCTGCTCACCCATAGAAGAGTGTTTAAAACGGAGGTGGCTACTGTGTATCCACCTGCCATCAGTGCCAGGGCCTCTGAGCCTGGCTTGTCAAACTCTGCCGCCGCCAGCCAGTGGTCCCTCTGCCCTGTGGATGAGGAGCAGAGAAGGGCCGCCCACCTCAATGGGCTGCAGGCGTCCACAGGGTCTGCACTGGCCTGCTCACCCACAGAGCAGTGCCTGTCCCCAGAATGTAGCGAACAGTCCCTGCACACCCAGCCGAGCCCTACGGCAGGGGCAGTGGGTGAAGAACGCCAACAAATTGTGCCTCACACAGAAGTGGTGGACCTCAAGGCCCAGCTGCAGGTGATGGAGAAGTTGATCAGCTCAAGCCAAGAGACCATCAAAGTGCTCCTGGGAGTAATTCAGGAGCTGGAAAAAGGAGAGGCCCACCGGGAAGGGTATGTATGTCTCCTGTCATATTGTGAGCACCCATCTACAGCCCCAGTGCCCACATCCCTAGGGAGACTAAAACCAGCATTTCTAGAAAAAAGGCTGCAGCCCCCAAGAACTCATGAGCTACAATCACTTCATGGCACACTGCCCCCAGATGTATACTTTTTGGTTGGTGCTTACCCATCTGTCCTAGAATTCAAACCTATATTTCCAGTGAGCTCCTGCACCTTCTCCTCTAATCTACTTGGACTAATGGTTTCTAGTATGGTATATATAATACATAGGCCAAGCCGGGATGTTTAAATAAGGGGCTCTTTACCTCAAAATGCAGATGGCACTGGGAAGAGTAAAGAATGACTTAACAGGCTTACACTGCAATAATCGGAGTTACTGGCCGTCAGGATTATGTAAGGTTTTGGATAACTGTAGTCTGTTTCTCATTCTTCTCCTGGGACACAGGAGGAGAGCCCCGTCTTAGACAAGCTCTATCTGTACAGGACTAGGAGACAGATGTTCATACGGCACGTGGCTTTTTGTGTGTCTTTGGGCTAAAAAGGGAATGATCCCAAGTTCAGAGCCAACACGGTCTAACATTACCATGGGGCTGCTACTTGATTGTCCTTTGAAGTTGGACTTGTCTAACAGCAACTTGAAAGGCAACCACCTAAAGTCAGGTCTAGGTGTTGAGAGCCTCCCCCAACCCAGCAAGTCAGGCCATGTGCTGGGTGTTAGGGCCGCTCTGGTCCCATGTTTCTCCAAACAGCGCTCCTGGCTCACCAGTCTTTGTCTGAACTGCCAAGCCCCTTTCCGTCCCCTTGAAACTGCCTGTATCTCCCCTGGCCTGTGTTCTTGATGTCTGATGTGAGGTGGTGCTCTTTTTGCCTTCAGCGATGGGCACCCTTCAATTTGAGGGTGAGGTGAGCTGGCAGCTGCAGGAAGAAGGGAAGCCAGGGGATGCGTTATGGGGGCTGAACATCAGGCACAGAACTCCTCAAGAAGAGTGCCGTGGAGGAATGAGAGTGAGCTCACGGCAAGCAAGGGCAAAGCAAGAGCACAAGTTGTATGAACCGGGGAGAGGAGAGGGCATCTGTGGTGGCCCCGGTGACAAGGTACTTGGTGCATGCCCTGCCCTTGGCTCTGGCTGCCCCAGCCTCGTGTAGTTGGCCTGTGCCCAGAAGTGGCTAGTTCTCAGTCCCACCCCCACCTCTGATGTACACAGTTAAGATTCCAGTTGTTGCCATGAAGCCAAAACAATGGCTAGCCAAATATGAAGTAATCTAATAAGATGTTAGCAGATTGTTAGCAGATTCAAATCCCTTGGAAGTTCAGAAAGCCTTGTTCAGTGCTGAGATTACATCTTCATTCTCATCTCATTTCAGTCATTTATTACTCAATCTGTACATATCCACAAGCCACACACTAGGGAAGACGGATGGATAGGGGTCTATGGATCAGTAGGTCATATTCCATGAAAAACGAGAAACCCCAACAGTGACCAGTGCTCTAGCCGGTGGTGACTGGAGTCAGACAGCAGTTAGAAGAACATCACCATGGCCGTGTAGGAAATAAAACTCACCAAATGGTGTGAAGCCAAATGCATATGATAGGATGCATACTCATAGGGGTTTGTACCCACACATAAACATCCACAAACCCAAAACTGCTTGAGACCCAAACACTATAGGGTCCCCTCAGAAGGGCAAGGTGCTCAGAAGCTATCTGCCCAGCCATGTGCGTTTGGGTGCAGCAAGGCATGTTGGGATGGGACTTTTGATGACTTGGACAAGGACAGGATCTCTGTGTGTCTAATTTATCCACCTGAAAATTGAGTCTTTGTGTCCATCCTGGAGTGGGAAGTGAGGCTCACCCAGGTTCACTAAGTGTTTACTCTTACTCAGTGCCGATGCATCTGAATTGGAAGGTTACTGCAAGCTGCTGAGCGCTGGTCTGGGTGGTCAGTGATGTGTAGGATTGGAGGGGGAGGGGGTGTCGGGTGAACACTTAGTGGCCAATATCTGAGTGTGGTATACTGAGTGCCCCCTGCCCATATACTGAACATATAAGCTGCCACCATAACTAACCCTAAAAGTCCTGGAATTTCTTTCTTCACTATAGTAGCTGTTAGCCAGGTGTGGCTATTAAAAGTCAAACTCAAGTTGATTACAGTGAGTGATAATCGAAAATGCATTCCTCAGTCACATAGTAAGAGCTCAGTGGTGACAGACATTGGACAGCCCAGATTGAGATGTCTCTTGTCACAAAAAGCCCTTCACTGCAACATCCTAAAACATGGCTCAGAGCCTAGCCCAGGCCATCTAAGGACTTGGCACCTTACATCAAAGACAAGGATTTTGTCTTTCTTTCTTTCTTTCTCTTTCTTTCTTTCTTTCTTTCTTTCTTCCTTCCTTCCTTCCTTCCTTCCTTCCTTCCTTCCTTCCTTCCTTCCTTCCTTCCTTTCTTTTTTTGTAAAATCAACCCCCAGTTCTATTGTCACCCACAGGGGACAAGCTCAGAGTGGCAGGGCAGGTCTGCAGTGTGGTGGGCTAGAACCTACACTGACACTTCTTATGGAGCTCTCTCGATTCAGATAACAGTGATGCAAGTGGTTTCAAACTTCAAGGTCATCTTGAAGGAGCCCCTTCCTGCTCCATTCCTAAGTTCATTAATTTGGCCAATATTCAAATTCTCCATGTCTTTTGTCCATGTCAGAAAGAGCACGAGCCACATCCTCCACTGAGAGGAAAGCAGAGGTCCACTTTCACCTACTCCAAGCTGGAGGCCCGAGGAAGGAATGGGAGGAGTGGCCTTAGCCAGTTATGCACCCTGGCACCTAGGACAAGTGGCTCTGGAGAGGGGATAGCACCTGCCATTTCTTTGGTGTAAATACTACAACCTCAGGCCATTTCCATCAGCTCCCATGCCCGGAAAATTGAAGTTGGCTTCTTTGAGCTCCCAGCTAGTTCCTGAAGGTCAGGTTCTTGGTGGTCCCAGGGACTTCATGTACTTAATGGAAGCTGGGGGACAGGAGTTTTGGTTGCATCTCAAGGAATAAACCAGGAAAACCAATTCTAGTTAATATAGACCATTACACAGTTGCTCTGTGATGTGACAGACTTAAATGATCTACCAAGTGAAAATACCCATAAAAATCCTTAGGCAATCATCAGGTCATTCACCATGAAGAGTGCTCAGAACAACACCATACAATAAGTCTAGTAACCAGTAATGCCTCTCTGGCTGTCATGCCCAGCAAGACACAGGGGCTTTGGGTAGTATTCCACCTGCATTGAGAGGGATCCTGGTGAGACAGGTGCTTTGGTGCCATCGAAGAATCCAAACCTGGATCCTAGCAGAGTCAACAGTATGCAGTGTGTGTGATGTCAGGACAGAGGGAGAGTAGCAAGTGCTGTCTTGAGTCTGTCCAGAAACCCTCAGCCAAGCCGTATATAACACAGCTAATGAATAAACTCTGATAGTTCCTTTCACCATCCAGTCTGTCAGGCAGGCTCTTACTCTGTGAAGAAATGTACATATCACTAAGCAGAGCCATGTGCAATAATTCCCCAATTACTCTTCATCAGAGAATCTCTTTAATTGTATCTTCATGTGGGTCTGAAAGGCCTGAGCAGGGAGTTGCTTTTCACCTTGTCTTCTGTCAAGGAGGAGGAGTAGAAGCTTCCATGAGGCTTCTTCCAAGTCCCCACCCAATACCCAGCATGCAGCAGGGCCTGGATAAAGGAGAGAGCCAGTGTTTCAGAAGATGAGGATGCTCGGGAAGTCGTCTCCCTTAGATGTCTGGACAGCTCACTAAAACCGCTCAACTCCATGCAGTTGCAGACACTATCTGATCGCCGGGCTTGCATGAAGGCCAAGAATTATCTTGCTTATTTCAGTGCCCTCTGTATTACTCTTGTCTCTTTGCAGGAAGCACGGGGTCACACAGGCTACCTAAGCGACTAATGTAGTTGTTAAAGGCGGAGATCAGGGCAAATAGGGAACAGAATTATAAAAACCCAATCAATTCTTGGAACACTGGTAATTCCTAGACGGGGGAGCCACTGACCAGCTGGCCACAGGGCATGAGTGCTCATGGTGCAGACTGGCTCGTGACTGTGCATCACAACCTCAACAGAACCTAGGGAGGAGGTAGATTGCCTGCTTCGAAGATTTCCCACCCCACACACTTTTCAGTGCCTTCCGTTACTTTCTCACTGCTGTGAGAAATACCTGACCAGAAGCAATGTGAGAAGGAAAGGGTTTCTTTTGGCTTACAGTTCCAGGTGTATATTCTACTATGGCTACGAAGTCATAGTGGCAGGAGCAGGAGACCAAGTTGATCACTATGGCTGACAGGAAGCAGAGTAAACAGGAAATAGATCCGACTTTAAAAACTTAAGGCCTCACTATTTTAGCAAGGTCCCAAGTCCTAAAGGTTCTACAACCTTCCCAAAAGGTGTTATCAGCTGGGGACTACATGCTCAAGTATATGAGCCTGTGGGTGGCATTTTACATGCAAACTACAACAGACACTACGATGTCAAGAAGACTAAAAAGTCAGGTGAGAAGTTATAGTCAAGGATGTTAGTACAAGGTCAGAATCTGCCCCTGCCCTGAGTGGGGCAGCATCTTCCCTGGTCAGACCTCTCGTAGCACCTGAACCTGCAGGCTTAGGGTCAGAGAAAGAGGGGAACCCAGGGCACACAAGGACCCTAAACATAGACCTTAACATAGAAACCATGAAGTTTCAGGGCCTATATGGCTACTGAGAACAAATGCGAGACCATGACTTAAAAGAAGCAAGTCCAAGTTCTTGAATAACTTATAGGAAGGGTAACACATCCTGTAAACTAGAAGACAGCACCCTGTTAGGTATCTCTCACCCGGGAACAGGTGACCTCTTGGTGGCCTGAGTACCAATTCTCCCCAGTTTGAGGCATACAGTAGTTTATAAATAAAAAAATTCCACAGAAATACCTCCAAGCTCAGGGGCTTGGTGAGGGCAGTACGTGCAGATATTAGGACCAGGGAGACAGGAATGTAGCCCATAGGTAATACCCACCATGTGCAGTGACCTGCATTCATGCCTACTCAAATCCAGTTGCCCTTTAACCATTACAAAACTAGTAGTGGGCACCAAGTGAGGAGACGTTATGTAAGAAGTGAAGGCTTGGGTCCCAGGAACCAGGGTTACCAGAGGATCTCAGAGCCAGTTTTTAGAGGGCAGAATTAACGAACATTTTCTCAGAGGGCCAGGGAGAAAATATTTTCATCTTTGGGGATCGTACAATCCAGGCCACAACGAGACTACTTTGTGTCTTAAAAGCCATGGATAATCTAAGTAGGAATAGTTTGTCCCAGTAAAACTATGTACAAAGCAAGGAAGTAATCAGATAAGGGGCATGGACTGCAATTTGGGACTATTAGATGGATTGTAAATATAGTGACTATCTGATAAATCAAATTCCAGGCCAGAATCTGAAGGCAGCAATCAGATAGGAAGGGGTGTTGTTCATTCACACACTCAGAGCATGTTTATCAAGTATCTCCTCCATGTTGGACATGGAGCCAAGCAATGAGCAGACTAGGAATGTGTCCTGTGAACTCAGGCCCAGCTTTTAGGCGGTATATGTTCACTGACATGTAATTTATATATCTCACATTCTACCAAGGCATTTAACCATGGGGGGGGGGGTCTGTCTCTAGAATCTCTGTGCATATAACACACACACAAACACACACACACACACACACACACGTTTAATTTATACAACGGCATCTCTTGAAGCCATCTGAAAGGTACTGCTCTTGTTTTTATTCCCCATAGGAATAAAGCCCATTGCCAAGCATGTTCTGTGCTCTCTTCTGGGTGTTGAGGCTAGATGGTAGAAATGAGTTCTCAGGGCCTCATATTGACAGATCACTTTGAATCAGGCCTTTCAGCAGGATCTGAAGGGGATGAGAAAAAAAAAAATCTCTCTGCATTTGCTGAAATTGCTGAGCCCAAACAGGATAAACACTGTTCCACTTACGGAGGAGGCATAGGGGGATGGTTTAATCTGTTTAAGTCAAAGAGCAGAAAGTACCGACATGGGAAATTGGTCATCATTGTGGTAGCAGTGGCACAAAAACTGAACAATCATACAGGTCTTCAGTCAGATCTGACTTACCGTCTGATTCCTGGGCAAAGCTGGGTGCAGCTAGAAAATCCCAACCTATTCTTGCTGCGTAGTATCTGAGGATTGATGGTGCCCTCGGGGCAGCACACCCTCACCCACCACACACACACACACACACACACACACACACACACACACACAGTGCACCGAGACCAAGGTCTCCCACCTGGGTATCTGAGAAGGGCCACATGAGGAGGACAGGGTATACAGAATATGAGACAGTCTCTGTGGTCCTGAGAAGGCCACATGGATTCTGCGTATCTGGGTGCTGCCTTCCTGGATCGGGCAAGGGCGCTCCAGGACAAATCAGGGCATGGTGAGGACCCAAAAGAAGGCAGGGTTCAGTGAGAGATCAGAAACACAAAGGCTCTTAGCTCTCCTGTCCCTTGCATACTCTATTTGCAGGGGATGAAAATGTCAGTGCGTCAATTTCTCCTGTTCCAGCTAAATCAGGTGCAGTGTCTCTAGTTTCCATAACCCAAAACACTGTAAAGCAGTGCAGCCCTGACTGAGGTCAGCCTTCCGTGAGTGTGATTCTTCACTCCCAGAGAATGAGGTTCTGGAGAGGAAAAGAAAGACCCAGGACCAGGCCTCTGCAGTCAGCAGGTCCTGAGCTGGGAAATTCACACTGATGCACCCTCCCCTAACTTCCAGATAAGGGTCTCCACCGTGCTGGGTCTTGGGCTCTTCCTGTTACAGAGTCCTCTGAATGTCTGCATGTCTGTCCACCCAGGGGATCTGGGAATGAAATGAAACATTTGGGAGGGAGATACAGAAGGATCATGGGATCAAGGCCAGCTCAAACTACAAAGACCCTATCAGAAAGAAAAGTATAGGGAAGAGAGAGCTGTCCGTTCCGGGGTGTATCTGTACACCTTCCTTCACTCCTTCCTTCTAATGTTACCTTCTAGCTAGAGAGCAGCCTTTCAAGTGCAAGGCTGACAACTGAATGCCTTTGGAAAAAAAAATAAAACCACAGGTCACATTGCTCTGGGGTCCTGGCAAGAGAGCTGAGATGGGGTCAGGAAACTTGGATTCAATTCCCGTTCATTCTAGCTTGGCTCTTGGAGCAGTATTTTCTGTCCTAAAAGGACTAGAGGCCCTGCGGGCTTCTCTCTGCTCTGTGAACACATTCGGCAACAATACCAAAAAACAGTATAATTTTAGCCTCCAATATAAAATACTCAAAAAACTGCACAGAGGAAAGAAAAAATTGAAAACCCTCTTCATTGATCTCTGTCAACATGTAGACTAATCCTAACATTCTGTCTTTTCTATTTTCTTTCTTTTATTTTTCATGACACTTGCTTAGTAACTAAACTCCTTGGCTAAGAATGCTGGCCTTGGCCTTGAAGGTTGAGTTGTCTTGTGGGAAACTGTTGTTGTTGTTTTCTTTGCACCTTCTGTTGCCATATAGCATTTATACATTTATGACAGGATATTCACATCGTGCATTCAAGTCTAGTTAGTGCATTTGTGGCTTTGCATTGAAAGCACACTGATATCCTTCCTAACATGGGTTTTCATTTCATTCAGAGGTCTTGGTGAGCCTTGGCTATCACTTATGTTTAGGTAACTTTGTAAATACGAATCTTAAGTTCTTGAAAAAGAATAGGCCTTTCCATCTCTAATATGAAAAAAGCAAAATATTATTGGTAAGTTGATAAAACATAATTCACATTCTTGCTGAAGGCTTCATGTAGGTGTCACACATACCTGAAAATGTAATTTAAATAATCTTCCTGTGCAGAATGCCAAAAAAGCTTTCAAGTTGGCCAGGGAATACAAACCTCATCACTGAGCCATTGGGGGGCTCAGACGCCCCATTTGCAGATAAAATGAGCAATTCAAGGCGTGACATGAACGCTTGTGGAATTTATGGATTTGTGTTCCAGAATTTAGATTTAAAAAAAAAAGATGAAATGCAACTCCTGCTTTTCAAAAACCTTCTCAAATTCCATGCGATTTCTGCTAAGCAGTGAAAAACGGTCTATGTTCTATCTCCCCTTGGACCCGAAGGAAAATTCAGCTGAAATGAGTATTCCCAGCTAGAGCTCCCTACAAAGCTCACACACTTGGAGCACCATAAAGTGCTAGCCAGTTTTGTACCAGTCAAGGCAGAATGGTCTCAGTCAGGAAACTCGGCCTTAAATGTGCTAAGTGCTGCTCCCAAGTTCAACAGCAATGGTAATGCCAAAATTCACATGTGGACCTGTGGGGCCTCTCCCTTCTCTGAAATAGGGGACCCAATATGTCTCCTCATAAAGAAAATGTAGGAGCTTCTATCTTCTATGGCTACTGAATGTCTGGGTTCTTCTTTGATGGGGCCACAGAGGTTCCTGTCCCCAGCCAACTTGGGGCTCATGCTATCTGAGAATGCACCAGATAGGAAATCAGGACCACCATCCCCAGGGACCCCAGTATTCCAGTATATTTTTAATCTTGACTAAGAGGAATCCTCTTTGTGAGATAATTGCATAAAAATCAAAGCCATTGATCTGTAAGTGGTGGGACCAGGGTAGCAGTAGACAAAGCTTGTCCATGAGCCTCTGCAGAGAATAGTTCACCAGGGTTTTGTAGATGAGGGGGCTTCAAAGCAACCAGGCTTAGTGCCTCAGCCTGGATCCAAATTAAAGCAACAAAAAATTCAAACACATTTTCCATTAAATATACAACCAACAACAATTGCAGCAAAGAGTCCAATGCAATATAAAAATAATCAGTGCCTGCATTTCAAAACATGGAACTGAAACAACAGAGATTAGAACCGAGACTCTGGAAAAAGGTTATCTAAGAACAGAAAACTTTCAGTCAAAAATAGAAGAGGTCGTTTAAAGTCAGTATCTCATTGGTTACAGCAAATGACTATCTCTGCAGATAGGTCTCAAAATTGGATGTCAAAGATTTTATGAATAACACAAAAATTTGAAGATTTCATTCTTCTATGAGGAGAGTTCTGATGCATTTGTCTAAGAAACAAATGCAAGGTCAGCCTTTGAAGCTGCTCCCAAGCTCCAAGAAGAGTAAGTTCTCACTTGAAAACTGTTAACTAAGCTAATCTAAGTACATCAAAAAGATCTATAAATAAAAGATAAAAGCCTTTGTGGATATTTACTATCAGAACTACTGGCAAGTGTACATTAATACTTCCAAATTAAAACCTCTGTAAGTTACACCATGTGAGATGGTACTCACGTAGGGAAAAAAAAATGACAGCCCAGAGGGAAAATCTATTTTAGGTCCATAAACTCACATCCTTATTTTCATTCCAGTTTGGTAGCTAGTACCACCAAAAATTCATTTTCATTAATTTTCAATAAACTATAGCTTAAGTGTTAACTCTCCTCCCAGAACACAGATTAATCAACCCTGCCTTGGCACAGCCCTAAAAAAAAAGTTGTCTTTCTTATGAATAACTATTCCTGGTGCCTTCTGGGGCATGAGGCTTATTTGTATCATTATTGTCATTATTTTGCAACTTAGTATCTTCCCAGTGGCACAGAAAATGCAAGCTTTGTCCTGTTAATAATGTAGCCAGGCAGCACACACATAAAGGAACCATTACTAAGTTTCTTGAACTTTATATATTGTGGGTTTTTTAAAAATATTATGAGAACATTATCAAACACAAAAGAAAACGAGAACTTGCCACGGTGAGTATTCATGTCTATTTATGTCTATGTCCCTGTCCAAATCTGCACACAGCCACGCTAATGCATGTACAGTAGTAGTGATGTCTTCCGTCTGCCCAGCTCTGGTGTGAGGAAACGGAAACAGGCAGGAAATAGACAAGGGCCTTCGGGAAAGGGAAGCAAGCAGGTGAATTTCACAGCAGTTCCAGTGCTCATCCACTAAGTACCATCATGATTGCTTCATTTTAATTCTCTGTGATGAGCACGAGCGCTAAGGCACTCTAATACCCAGCCCCCCCCCCCAACACACAATTACAGTGGCACATTTGGGGAGCTGAATTGGTATGTCAACAGCATGTCATGAATAAACCTGAGTTCCTTAAGGGTGTTTCTCAAACAAATATGCCCACCAGAATGGTTCCCAAGCTAGACATGACCTTTACAGAGAAGTCAGAGAAAGGCTGCTTAAGAAGCCAGGCTGAGCCATTTATTTTCCTAAGTGAGTGTGGGTCACAGAAGATGATTGGCCTTTTCCTCACTTGTTTGGGACAAGTGGGAAAACGCAATAATGCCAGCTGAGAACATCACCCTAGTTCCCACCCCAGGAACAAAAGGGTATATTTAAGTATTACCCCCCAAAACTATGTATGCAGATTCTTCATTGTTCATTCATTCATTCATTCACTCATTCACCCAATCATTAATCAGAATGTATTTTTCTTAATCATCCACTGTAGTGCAGGGCTTCATGTGCACACTGCCAGGTTGCACAAAGAGCAGGCACAACTCGCATTCTGGTGGAAGGAGCTAGAGAAAAAAGAAAATGTTATGAAGTGTTCTGTGGCGATCTATGTTGTGAAAAAGCTCACAGCAGGGAAAGGAGGCAGGGTAAACAGGTATCAGCTAGCTTCATCTATCAAGAAAGAGCCAGGTATTGAGGGTGCATGCCTTAAGTTCTGATCGATGAGGAGGACCAAGCAGGAGGATGGAACCAGAGAGATGAATGACACATTCTCAGCCAGTGCAAAGGTGAAAAGAACCCAGCTCTCCAGCATCCACCATGAAGTAGTCTGCATAGACCCCGAAAGTTCTAGAATCTGCTGGGGGTGTACTGGGCTGCTGAAGTGTGAGGACTTTGCATGAGCACAGGAAAGAGGGTCATGGAAGGAGTGTCCCTTAACATATAGGCACGTCCCTCAGCTTTGGAAAACGAGGCTTGTAGATCTTTACTGTGTTGGGATGACATCCAGCAAGGGCCATGCCCAAGAGGCACTGGATGAACTGCACAGGCAGCATGGTAGTGGTTTGGTCTGTGGTGCCAAGTCCTTTGAGGTCTCTGATCAAGATACAGAGAAATAACCAGGATTGCCAATCCTCCTGAGGAGACATCAGTAAGATTGCATGGGGTTTACATGTTGGGCTGATCCTACAAGGGTTGGCACTTAATTCTTATCTCTGGGATAATGTAACATGTGATTTTGAGGAGTCTCCCCCTGGGGTGGAAAAAATTTAAGTTTAAGGCACATGAAATAAGACAGACCCACCTTAGCTTGTGAGTGGGATGCATTCCAGAGCCATGTGTTTCTTTGTAACTCAGGCTGAAGTTCCCATTTCGGCCCTGAGAACATCATAGAACGTGATGGGAACTATTGTTTTACTGTTTAAGAGATCTTTCCCCTAATCCTACTGTGAGGACTGCCCCGCCGACCACCAAAACACATCTTCCTTGGTGCAGTCAACATAGATGGACTTTTGTTTTACAGAGAAACACCTGAAATTTGCCATGCTCATACATTAATGTTGTGACAAAGGAAGTCTAGAGTTCAGTGAACACCTCCCCACACAGGCAGATGAGTGGAGAATCCCATGGTTAGTGAGACTGCCTCCGAGGACCATCAATCCAGAGGCCAAGAAGCAGGAAGATGGAGAAAGGGAGTCACAGAGCAGCTCAATGTGGTGCCAATGTCCTCCACAGACACAGCTCAGTGGTTGTATTAGGGCCACTCTAACAGAGAAACTGTTATATCCTGCCCAGGGCACCAGGCAGAAAACACAACTGTTTTTCTAGAGTTATTGAAAAGTCAGGTAGGACTAGCTAATTCGCACTAGAACACATCAAAGGTACATGCAATGATGTAAGGCAAAGTCACTTTTTGGGTAATTTTCCTTTTCATGCACTCATTGGTTCACACATCCAGAGGTCTTGCTTGCCACCTGGTCTGTGACCTACATGCCAAAGACAGAAGGACGGAAGCCGACATGTTGACACTGAATGCTAGGTGCTCTGGTGTAGGATAGATGAGAACAGGGCAAAGCCATGAGAGCAGGTAGGGGTGCTGCAAAGCAGAAGAGAACACACAAGCTGGACGGCTACATAGGTATCTAGCTCCACTCCATTCAACATCCCAAGACAGGGAAATGGTGGTACCTGAACAGCTTGGCCCAGATTGGAGATGACTGTGATTTTGCAAGTTTCAAAGCAGAGCCTTGGTCTTCACTCTGAACAGCCTTTATTTGTCTGCCTAAACACCAAGGGACACATGGCTGCTCTGCCTGACATAGAAAGTCTGCCCCTGGCTAACAGAGAGCTGCCAGGGGAAAGGGGACCAGGATGGGTTATAAAACAGGAGGGCCCACTTGCCTTTGACTGGCCAATGGATAATTTTAGAGTTGGTCAGGAAACCAACTCATATTCTTTATAAGCAGCTAAAATAGGATATTCCCCCAAATCCTGGCATATAATTGCTCAAATGCTTACAACAGATGTAATTGAGTTTCCACAGATATATTCGGAAAGTCTAAATTCACTTTAGCAACGGAAGAGCTGATAGATAAACTAGGTACACTTCCAAGGCATGATTTGGCAAATTCCTCAAGAGGACATAGATGCAGAAACAAACAGGGATGCTTTAGAACCTATGGAGGATCCCTACAACAGCTGACTTTAACTACCTTTGAAATTTAATTTCCCTCTACAACAGTAGAGGTATCACTGCATGCCTCTAATTAATGTCACTTTGAGACTATTAAGTAGAAAAGCCCTTTAAGATGCTGACATAAATAATGGCTTAGTTATCAAGAAGGGACAGCTGGACAAGAATGCAGAAGAAGAAGAAAAAAATATTTTTGGCAGCAGGTGAGAAAGCCCAAAGAAAGAGATGAACATTGAAAGCGTAAATTAGGTGACAATATAAAATTATCACCAAGAAAAGAGACGTTGCCTTCTTCATTTCTACAGTAACCACCGTCGCTCGCTGAGGGCCATACCCACAGGAGTAGGATTCAGCCTTTGAGTTAATTCAATATGACAATTTCAACATTCCGCCTACCCAGCTTTGAAGACCAGACTTAAGAGGTTCACATGGTGATATTAACAGTATCCAAAATGCCTTTTGCTTTTGTGAAAGAAAATGTGAACTTGTTGAAAATTAAGATGTCATTTGAAAGGAGAGCAAATTAAGCTACAAGGTCACCTGTTGTCCCCTGGCACTGTGCAGAGCATTTAAGGAAGACAGTGAGAGGAGGTTGCCTTCTTGAGGTCTACAGCATGACCAGACTTCAGTGTCCTATGCGGCCACCCAGGGAGGTTGAAGAGACATTCAACTGAGTGAGAATTTCAAATCTTTCCTTTGTTCTTAGTTTTCTCCTCCCTCCCTTCCTTCACCCCACCTCCTTTCCCCACACCCTTTTCCTTCTCTCCACGTTCCCTTGCTTCACTTTCTTTCCTTCCTTCTTGCTCACTGACCTATCTCCTCTCTTCTTTCTCATGCTTCCTTCCCCTCCTCCCTCCTTGCCTTGTTCACTTCCTCTCTTCTCTCCTCCTTTCTTTTCCTTACACACACAGCTGAACCTTCCTTACATCCATTGCCAGGTGGTTTTGAACCTGGCCAGTCCTCCCACCTCACCTTCCACATAGCAGGGGCTGCAGGTGGATGCCACCATGACTGGCAAGAATTGAAGATCTTCTAATAGATCTGAGGATAGTGCTCAGTGGCAGAGCCCTGCCTGGCACGTACAACACTCTAGGTGTGCTCCTTGCTCAGTGACACAGTAAGAACATCATATAGGAACAGTGTGCAGGCATCACTGGCTACAAAATCAGTCCCTTCAAGTAGATCAGTCCAATCCCAGCAGTCACCGGGACAGGCTGGAAGATTAACTTCCGCTCCCCAAACTTTCCTTGAGATGCTCAGAACTCTGTTGGGCTTCTCATAATACCACAGTGATAGACTGCTTTGATTTCTTTTTCCTGATCTTTTAGCAACATATGCAGTGACATGCTCCGCCTTGTCTCATTGGCCTTAGACTGGCTGACTGAGCGTCTCTGCTCCTTCAAAGCCTGAGACCCACTGTGCACCTGTGCAGGTGGACGGGATTCAGCTCTCAGTGACTTCCCTTCCTGCCACCTTGCTTTCTCTTCTGCCTTCATGAGAAGCAGGTACTGGGTGCTCCTCCCATCCCCTTGCTCCATGAGACTCCTGTCTCCCAGCACAGGGCTCCAGCTAGAGTGGGCAGCATTGCTCTAGTGTGCGACAAACCACTGTTACAGCTCTATCTCCTCCCACTGTTTCTCTAAAATCCCATTCCTGTAAACAGAAAACCTGGAGACCTGCATGCAGACTGTCAACAGTCTGTTGCAATAAATATACACCGTATGTATGTTTGCAATGTGCGTGTAGACAAAAAATATATTTGTATATTCAGGGTGGGGGGGGGTCTTTGATGACAGTTGAAAAATGAGAGCAGATCACCGCAGAAGCATGAGGTAGCTAGAGAAGCGGGTGAGTAGTGTGCTCAGACGAAGTCGAGAAGCCAGGAACCACAACAGGGAGGCAGCCTGCCCTAAGTTCTCTAGAGATGGGGGCATGCTAAGTTCCAGCGTGTGCTATGTAAACCACAAGGTACGTTGAGAGAAAATCGGCTCCCTTTGGAGTAGAATTAGCCCATAGCTGACTCTAGAAAAATCACTGTGAAGTGAGCTTACCCAAACCCCTTCTGGGACAGTGGCAGCAGAGCCCACACTGTGCATATTAATTACTACAGAGTTTAGAGATCTTGTCTGGTATCCCTTACCCTTCCAGAAAGCCCATTCCAATGAAGCATCTACCAAGAAGAAGAAAGTGCTGGGTGACCAATTTGGACCCTGGGTTACAGCAGGGAACTAGAATCAGGGGAGACTAGGGGGCCAATAAAAGAAAAATAGCACCAGCAAGTGCTGGGTGCTGTCCCTGGTGCTGAACCTTGTCACCTCCAGTAATTCCCATTGTTAGGACAGAGGACTTTCAACTAACTATAACCAGCGAGTAGTGAGAGCCACTCTGCCCTTATTTATAACAACGTGTTTGTTATTAGAGCCTTGGGGTCTCTGTCTGTGAGAAAAACAACGATTCACAATTTATCCATTCAGTTCCTTTTTGCAATCACTTGTAATTCTTTATTACTTCACTGTGTTAGTCTGAACTTCAATATAAAAGCACAGAAGCTGATTGTAAGACTTAACCAAATTAAAATTAACTGGATAGCCAAAAGGTACCAGGGATTATATCAGGAAAAAAACAGTCATAGGTCTCTCAGATGGAAAGGGCAAGAAGCTTATGAAGTAGCAACTTCCAAGACAAAAATAGTAGGTCTTGATCAAAACACTCCTGTTTATAGTTTCTAGATCAATGGCATAAACTCGTACATTTGTAATCTTCTAATCTCTACCCTGCTGCCCCTAATGAGATTATGTCTAGCAATGTGAAGTTTTGTCTGGTTCTTCTATGTGCCATTGGCAAGATGGAAAGAAAATTATTCCATGTATTGGTTTAATGAAAATGTTTCCAAGTTGAGAAGGAAAAGGGAAGTTTTGAGGATAGCAAGCTGTTCTTGGTCCCACAGATGAGCTTATCCTCTTGTCTGTAACTGGAGGACACATCCGTTCACATGCTGCAGCCCAACTATTAATGGGACCATGAAATGATCACTGAGCCCACTGCTCGGAAGCTCCCAGGGCAATCAGCTGAATTATCAGAGCAATGAGCACAGCAGATTCCAGAGTCTTAAGCTCTGCACTGAGCACACTCCTGTGCTTCGTAAAACGTTAGCAGACACTGATTGACAGTAGCTGCTGGCAGCAGCCCTAGGGTCAGCCACACTGGTCAGAGTGTTAAATTTTACCACAAGCTAATCCCTCATTGGCTTGTCTGGACTCCAAAACATTCAATTCCTGTAATAGATGACAACAAAAAGGATCCTAAGTAAAACCTCCACCAAGTCCTAAAAAAACATGTCTCAGACAAAGAAACTTGAAAGAAAATCACACGTAATAAGAATCTGAATAACCATTGTATTTTCTGATGCTTGCAGAATGTCCACAGATATGTCTCCATGCAAAGTATGTGAGATGAGCCCCCAGCTTCTTAGCCACAGGCATCGGCCCAGCCACACTGTTTCTCGGGGACAAGTCTAGAAAGTTGGGGTGTAAGTATAAGAAACAAGGGACAGGAAGCAGAGTGATGGTGGTTCACAGCAAGCACCTCCTCGCTTGACCATTCTCCCGAGCCCCACTCAGACCTTCTCTTCAGTTCTACTCACGTGTTGTCATCACTCCCGTTGTGGGATTTTAACACGTGACAGCCAGTTTATCACACTCAACCTGATCACAAGATGAGTACCTACGTTTTTATTAACACTATGGTCTTAGTGCATGTGCTACCACCTTACAGGTCAAATGAAAGTCATGACGCTTTGTCCTTGGAGAAGTATCAAAATGTTTAAACCATCTGCCATACACTTAAGGTGACCAACTGCCCTCACCTGCCCACTTCATGAGGACAGCACGTATCATATGATAATCACACACAGACATACATATATCGACTCAGTAGCCAGAATGATGCCAGACATTTAAGACAACACTCTCATGGAATGATCCTGCAGTAGCCAGGGCTGAAGTGGAAGGGTGATGAAGATTGGAAGGGACCCTAAAGCCCTGGTTGAGGTTGAGGGAAGGGGATACACACTATGGCTTAGTCCTTGGACAAGTAGGCTTGGAAGAAATACTCTACAGTGACTGAATAGAGTGGAGACAGCCACTTGCTAACTCACTGTGATGGGGCACCATGCACATTTTACAGCGTATTTAGAACAGACTTCTTAGGAAGGTAATTTCTTTCTTGGGCACTCCACTCTACAGGAGGAGAGTTCCCTTGTGACTCTTCAGTGCCCGAAGCCTTCATCCTATCATTGCCAGACTCGCAGTGTCCCAAGCTGCCCATCACATGTAGAAAGAAACAGTTCCGAAATAGGAGCCAGGTGACACAGAAAGAAGCCCAGGATCTGAGAATAATGAGACCCTGGAGCCAAGTGTCACTCTATCTGCTCTGGAAAATGAGATGAGAGTAATTAATCAGAAGGCTCGAGGCTCTCATCTAAGTGAGACCCTTGGAAATGGAGGTTGCTGAGCAAAGAAGGCATGTGTCACTGATGAGGCATGATAGAGGAATGTCCTGAGGTCGAGGACAGGAAAGCCCGTGAGCCTGAAATGTACCTACAGTGACCTCCGATAGCAGTTAAGAGACACCTTCAACTGTGCCTTCTGTAGTTCTATGCACCTAAGTTTGGAGGTGTCACACACGCCAGGGTGACTCACCTTGGAGCTTATACCCAGCAGGGCAGCAGCAACTCAGCCCAACCATGTGACGTCATATCCATTGGAAAAGTCACTGCGAAAACTGGGGCTCAAGTGTCACCCTTATTTCTCTGCAAAAACTGGCCTCGATCAGGCCGAGTTTAAGTAGTAGACTAGACAGAGAATGGCACTGTGCATATCCTAGACACAGGAGGCGGGGAAGGGCTGGAGATGGCCGAGGTGGGAAGTCTAGGAGTCCTGCATCCTTGAGGCTCTCTGCTGTGTGGAAGGGGCTGAGAAGGGTGTGGTGTGGGGAAGATCCAAGGGGCAGCAAGACAAAACGTGGGCACCCAAAGGTCCCCCATATGATGATGTGACAACAGAAAATGGAAGACACAATACAGGGACAGTCACATTACAACTCTTTCAAATCTAATGAATCACAGGAAACCTGAGGCAACACTTCAGGGCAAAATATGGTCATTTGATGAACAAATAAACTGCCCAAACTCAAAGGTCATATCCGAGTTTACTGAAACCCATAGAGAGACAATCTCAGCATTGAAAAGTCAATCCTCTTTTCAAATGTTTATGTTACACAAACTATAACGTTATTTTTAATTGAAAACCCATGATGCATACACAGGCAGTGTAGACAGGGAAGGTGATACAAACAAAGACCACTGTCACTATTGACAGAAGGTCTCGGTGCACGCTGTTAGCTTGCTGAGTGACTGTCCATGTAAATATGCCCCCAGAGTGATTAGAGGCCAATCCAGATGGAAGCTTTTCTTCTGCCATAAACCTAGCCGTTTATCCTGTTTGACCCTGAGTACAGAATAATATTTAGAATATGCCTATGTATTGAAAGCCGTGAAAGGAAAGTAGTTGGAAAAAACACAAAACAGCTCCAACCTAGGACCTTGGGGTAACTGACCCCAGATGTATTTAGAGCGAGCCCTCCTCATCAAAATCACCTTCAGCACAATACCACAATCATAGCACAAGGTTGGAGCTAGGGAGTCCACTCAGTTAGTAAAGGGTTTGCCTCAAAATCATGAGAACCCAAGTTTAACCCGCAGAAGAGAATAGAATGCTGGGCTTGGTGGTGCTTGCCTGTAATCCCAGTGCTGGGGAGGCAGAGACAGGAGGATCTCTGGGGCTTGCTGGCCAGTCAGCCTAGCGTAACTGGAAAGTTACAGGCCAATGACAGACCCTGTCTTAAAGGAGGAGGAGGATGTTTGTGAAGAATGGCACCGAAGTTTTCTTTTTTCCCCTCCACACAATGCAACTTCATACACATTTATGCACACGTGTACGCATGAATAGTTGAAGGCTAATTTCTCTGAACAGGAGAGTCAGCAAGCCCCCCCCCCCAGATACATATGCAAACACACACACCTGTATATGCCAAAAACCTGTCTGTTCTCCCAGGGTCAGTTTGTGTCTCCCACGGCCATTACTCAGCAGAGAGCACAACCAGGGAAGGGGCATCAGAAAGCCTGGCCATGGCAGCCACACTCTTAGAGGTCAGCACCTGGCTTCTCTGTAGAAAAGCAAAGCCACAGAGTAAATGTTCTAGAAAACAGAGCAACAGACAAAACTGAGGGTACCATGTACACATTTATATGAAAATATTAAAAATTTAATGTCATAAATGAAACACTTAGGGATATAGATAATTCACTTGAGCCACCAATATTATTCTTTGGGTCCTTCTCAAGCATGCTGGGAAACCAGGCCACATTCTGCCAACCCCACTCTGGCAGTACAGGAGATGGTGAGGTGGGAGCCAGACAGAAATCACCTCTAACTCTGGGGTTGGCTTCTCTGCAAAGTTTCTTTCAAACACCAGGACCAAAAAGCTGCAATGAAACACCCTAAATTCACTGTGTGCATAACACCATCACATTACATACTTCGTCCAGTCGCATATACTCGGAATTTAAATTTAAATATATATATGTTTATATATATACAGCTGTAGATGAGGTGCTGGTTGGGTAAAATAAAGGCAGAGAGAGAAAGGGGCATCAATTTCCATGACCACAACGAGAGGCAGCGGGAAAGCGTCTGATGGGAGGCATCTGCTGAGGCCACCGCGTGTAATGCTCTGCTGTTCTTATCTTGTAGGCTTTCATATCGGACGGGGCAAGACACAGCTAATTGTGACACATGCAGGAACAGTGCATGCATTATCTATAGGTATGTTAACATTCTCCTCTTCCCACTTTGTTTATTCTGACTGACACGTGATGTTTACCCACAAATGCAAAAACCATCAGGGGCCACAATGGGGGGATTCCCTCAGACAAAAAAAAAGTTAGAGGTCCTTCCGGGCCCGTAAGTCTAAAGCTACCTCTAAATCGCTCCCATCCCCCACCCCACTGCCAGGTGTATGAGTCCAGGAGAAGGAGAGCATGAACGTGAATGCTTTCATCTTGATAAGCACCTTTGTGGTTCCCAGAGCTGGGGGCAGTTTGATGGCTTGCTCTCTTGGAACGCATAGCCCGGAGAGCAGCGCTGTGTACTTGGGCAAGTCTGTGAAATATAAGCTCTCTGCATGGTATTGATCAAAGGCTCAGATCCACTGTATGGACGGGGAATGCCATGCAAGGTCCCACTGCATAGACCTTGACTGAAGTTATTTCTTGGGAAGTCAGGGGGAATGTGGTCCTGTCTTCCCTGGACTAGAATCCCCATCCTAGAACCTAACGCTGTTTTTCATGTATTTTCTTGTAATTTGAACTTTGTTTTGATGATTGACATTCCCAGGATTAGATCAGAAACTTTCAACAGGCAAAAGCTATTAGGCTATTAGGCTTCTGATGGTAATTTATGGCATAGTCCAATTTTTGGAGGGATGGCTGTCTTTGTTTTTCCTTTTTCGGAAATGGAACTAGACAAGATGTGACAAGGCTGAGGTTGGTGCATAAGTGGACCCACGTCTTGGCTTAGAACGGTACTGTAGGACACTTGCATGTGCAGACACAACCATAGGCATCCTGAACTCTGTAGTGACTCGGGTCTCATTTTCTGTGGAACCTCCATTCCTACCAACAGCATTCCCCCCTCACATCCTGACCAACACCTGGAAAAGCCACACTCTGCGGGGTGAGGAAGATCTTATTGTTGCTTTTATTTGCATTTTCCAATAGGTAGTGAAGGTATTTTCCTATACTCATTGGCCATGTATATATCTTCTGTTCAGAAAAATCTGTCAAATTATCAAAATCAGTTATAACTGAGAAGCTATATATACTAAAAAAAGGAAGCAAGGAACTCTGCTCCCCTCCCTCCAAAAGTAAAAGAGGGTCAGGGCCTAGGGAAGTGCTTGCCGCTCAAGCATGGGGTCTGAGTTTGGATTCCAAGCACCCATGGAAAAACCAGATGTGCCCAGTGTTTGGGAGGTGAGCCAAGATTCCCAGGACTTGATGGATAATCAATGTTTGGGAAGCGAGACAGTGTTGGCACCATCCAGTAAGCACCAACTGAACTTGAGCTAGTCCTGAATGACCAGTCACAAGGAACTGACTTGGGGCCAGTCACCCCAGGGGACTCCCAGCTGTGCCCACATAGGAGTGGCAAAATCAGCACTCTGTAAGAGTTTTATTCGAACAGCTTGGTGGACAGGGTTCACGGAGAGTTTATACAGATCATGACAAAGTAGGCAGCAAGTCTCCGCATCTCAAAAGCAGGAGACAGCTTGGCTAACTTGAGGTAAATATGAACACAGACAGCTGGAGAAGAGACACCCCAGTGCCTCTCCCAGCATCCCCAGCATCACGGGGTCAGGCCCGGATGTCCTTCTCAAGACGCAGTGTCAGCAACACCACAGAGCATGCTGCAAGCAGTGCTCCCCTAGCTAAGAGGCACCGACAAGACAGGAGGATCCCTAGGACTTTTTGGAGAGTTAGTCTAAATGAATTGGTAGGTTTAGTGTGAGAGCTTTACTCAAAAAACAAAAACAAACAAAACAACAATAACAAAAAGTAGGGAAAAAGCAACTGAGGAATATACCCGACATTGACCTCTGGCCACCACATGCACACACACACACACACACACACACACACACACACACACACACGTAGCTGCACAAATACCAACATCAGATATGCAAGCACTACACACATACTTACATATATGAGCAATGCAGAAAGCTATAAAAGGTGTTTAGTCACTTTCTCTGCATTACAAAGTCACCTCTGGGCACAGCAGCAAAGCTACAGGGCACAAGGTCTCATGGGACATCATAGGGATAATTGCGACCATCTTTATCCAGGTGAGCATCCCAGACAGGGTCTGGCATGTGTTGGTCACCTGAAGACCTTGTCTGAGAACAGAAACAGATGGGTTATTCCTCACAAAGAAGGCAATAAGGAAGGATGATTTTTGACCCCAGCAGGACAAGTGACAGTGTCTGAAAGGAGATCCTGACAGGAGTTGCCATTTGGCAGATGTGGCTGGCACCCAGCAGGTAGAAAGAAGCCATGGTTGGTAAAATCTTGCTTTGCACAGGAAAGTCCCACAAGAAAAAAAAAAAGTCTTTGGGTCCAAAGTTTGAAAAGCTCACTGTCTATGCCCCAGCATCAGAGACGCCTGGCAGCAGGCTAGGAGCCAGGATGCCTGAGGAATCCTGGCCAGAGAGTGAAACTGCAGCTTGTTCTTGGCTATTGCAGATATAGAGGGAAAAAAAAAAATCACACACCAGACAAGGTTTTTCTTCAAACACTCCTTTGCCTAGTAGCCTTCCAAGCGAGCTGGCCTAGTGGGCTCTTCACTGCATTCATACTTGGGGTTAGAAGTTTAGATCAACAGTGAAAGAACCTAAGTAAGAGACAGAAGCACCCCTCACCAGCATGAGTCACTTAGAAATGAGGGTGGGATGCACATGACTGAGCATGTCCCCGAGTCCAGCTCTTTCTGCTTCAGGAGACAGAGCTCATGAGGTCTTTAAGGTAACAAGACAGAAGTGGCAAAAATTCCAGAGAAGGTTCACAGAATGAGCAGACTCAGCCTAAAATTAACGTTTTATAGGAGATTAAAAAAAAAAAAAGACTTTACTAGGACAGTGTCCACAGTACTTGAAACAATTTAAATAAATTTAGCACTAAATCCAAAAGTGGCTTAGATAAAAAGTGATATTAAACATGAGTGATTTAACAAGTCAAGGAAAGGTAAGGATTTATCTTTTCAGGAATTGGCCTAGAATGGTTAACCATCTTCAGTTGACACACCCAGCATTCTGCATGAATCCCACCACATCAGCTAGTGGACTCTGGTCCAAACTCAGGAATGTTCAGGCATTGCACTGATGTGTGGGAAGTCAGGAAACCTCACCAGCAGGAGGGCAGAGAGAGGCCTTTTCACTGAAAACAGATTCCAGTAGACAGCTCCTGCCCAATATCTTACATCAATGTCTCCAAACTAGAATTCAATAAGATATAACTATTTCTACCAAGTTGAATATAAACTTTTCCCCCCTAACTTTCCTACCATTTTATATTAGAAATAAAGTTCAACAGTTACTTTTATGGTGGCCGGCTTAGGACAAAAGATTCTGAAGTCTATAGGAATCGATGGTGAAGGGAGAAAATAAAAAAAAAAAAAGCACTCTTGTCAGTCAACTGAAGAGACAATGTACATGACACGTGTGTGTTATTTTAATTTAAATCACAGGCTTGAAATTTTGCATCTAATGATTGGAGGTTTTGCCCATGTGTTATGGTGAGGTCATAGGTATTCTCCATAAATGTAGGTCCCCCAGCAGACTTCTAAGTTATTGTCCATGAACCACAACTGCTTTCCGTTCTGGAAAACAAACCAATGCCTTATGTTGGAAACCCAGAGGCATTCTGGGTGCCCTTACTCTGGTCACAGCCCACTCTTTGCAAAGACAGAAATAACCATTCCTTCATATCATTGGTTTCTGCAACATTCAGATGATTAAATCTTTTCAGTAATGAAAAAGTCCAGTAGCAAAGGCAAAGGCCCTGAAAGAATGGAGGGTCACGGCCAACCCCAGAAAAGCCTGTTACTCAGGAGCAGCTGGGGAGTGTCAGTGACACTCGGAAGCAAGGGTGATGGCAGGTGAGGATGCATATTCCTTGCCAGGCTCTGGCATCCCGTCTGAATATCAGACTGGCATGCCAGGGGAACAGGAATTGGGCAGAGAGTGCAAGGACTCCCAGAGTCCTTGCAGTGGGTCTAAAGCTTGGCTTAGGTGCCAAGGAAAAGGTTCTGAAATTCAGGACCCTTGTTGGGAGAGCCTCCCTACCAGATCTACTTCCCCAGACATTATAAATATTTGAGATTGAATAGGCTAGAGGAATTTCAAAATAAAGAAATTTTAGTATATACAACAGTGCTGTGGTGGTCTCAAAGTTACAATTTGTTATGCCTACTTGCTGGCAGACAGCCCTGGAGGTCAATGAATTGGACCCTGCCTATCTTGCATTTCAACATGGAAACCCATTACCCTCTCTGAGCAGTAGAAGAATTTCTGTTTCCAACAATGCTTGGCTCAGGGAGACGGAGAGTGTGTTGTGTTCAAGACCTAGCTGCCCACATTCTGTAAGACTGTGTACCTTCGCCATGTGGCAGTGCCTATTTCTCTGGAAAGCAGGATTCTATCATGGAACTACACAGGACTTGGGGGGTGAGGGGAGAGAACGCCAAGAGGACATCAGGTCTTGAAGCAATTTCAGAGAAAAGGCTGCCACGGAAAGTAGGCCAGAGAAAGGGTGAAAGCCTGAGCCTGTCAGAGCTTGCCACTCAGATCTGGGTGCCAGGGAGTCAAGGCTCAGCTGCACACTCTCTCCTGGACCGGAGTCTGTTGGTCTTTCAAGTTCTGCAGAACCACACCAAAGAAACCTGTCTAGCACCAAGTCCCAGATGCTGGTTATTTACAAGAATAAGGGGCTAGGGCTGGGAACTCAGACAGGGCAAAGCCAGGGGCTGGCTGTGGACAGTCCACAGAGAACCCTCCATCCAAACGTTGGAAAATGGATGTTCAGACTCAGCCCATAGCTGACTGCTCCTCTGAAAAGGCAAAGCATCAAAAGGTCATTTCCTGTAATTGGAGATTTTGAGCTGGTTGACAAGACCACATTTCCCCTCCTAAGATGACATTCCTTTCATTGTGCTCTGGATCAACTGAAATATTCAAATTAAGGAATATCTTGGCATGAAAGATTAAAAGAGATTCAAATTGGGTTTTTTTTTTCAGTACAACTTTCCTGGTTTATTACCCAAATTTCTTGTCAAAATATGCTTCAATTAGTTTAGAGACTGTTTTGAGGATACATTGCTAATATAATCTTTGCTCATGAGCAGGTGAGATATTTTGTCTCCAGCTGATCTCAGGAACTCCTTCGTCACGCTAATTTGATGAGTCACTACCTGTGTTTTATCATCTGTGAGGACTTTGTTTCGAGATACCATTGGTAGATCCAGTCCTTCCCTCTTTGGAAATGGTTAATTCATAAAGTAATACCACAAGGAGGTGGGCTGAATTCTAATTTGTATGTGTTTTTTATGAAAAGAACAGTTTGCCCGCCTGGATTCAAAGGTTTGTGGGGATGGAAGCAAGAAGGAGAAGCTAGCAATAATGCTGAGTCGGGCTAATTAAAGAGTATTGTTTCCGAATGGAAACTTTTCTTGGGAAGAGCTGGAATCCCTAATGTACTCATCAGATCTGAGCAACTGCTTCCTCCAGGACAAGGTCCACACCTGTTTCATTTCTACAGCAGGGAGGCTATCACACAGGTGACATCAGGTGACACCAGTGAGTGGGCTGGGCACCTAGAAGGATGTGGATACCCTGGTCTGCTAGGTTTGTTTCCACACCCTAGAGGTAGGGAGCCCGAGGTGTGTCATACTTCCATCATTTCATAGGCAGCAGGTATGGAAGAGACAGGATCACCTAGAGGGATGCCATGAGATTTGGGGGAGAAGGGGCTTACTGTGTTCCCTAGAGCACCCTCTGCTGGAGAATTAGGATCTGGCAGGTGCCCAGAGCATCTCCAAGGATGGCTATAGGTGAACACTGATCCTTATGGCAGCTGGGGACATCCCAGTACCTAACATGACAAAATAGGGTGTTCCTCAAGTCTTTAGATTCTTTCCCTTGGCTGTTGGGTTTTAGGCAGGACGAGGAAAGAACCCGCATAGGATCAGATGAATGAGGAATGAACACTAGTGAGAGCTGTACCTTCTTCTATCACCCCGGCTCATTTACCGCATACCAGTAAGTGCCAAGGCCCCCACGAAAACGCACGCAAAGACTTCACTGCCTCCAAGTGTTCTGCACAAGAGAGCTGGTCAGGGTGGTGGCAGGCAAGAGAGTCAGCAGGAGCAAAAGCAACATGACTAATGGAGCCTCCCTCCTGTGAAGAGAGGTGACTGCATTTGTATGCAGATCCAGTGCCAATGGAGCCTGTCCACAGCCTCTTGGAGCAGAGGCATCTCTGCAGCCTTTGTCATCGAGTGATCATCTTGTGGAAGTGCCCTTTCCAGTCCTGCTCCAATCACTACCACTTCTGCATATTAAATTCTTCAACTGCAAGGCCGAGGTGGGAGGGACATTTGCCTTCCGCCTGAGATTTGTGCTGAGCCCTTAGTGCACGCTGTGAGCGATGGGGCAGGAGGGAATCCCTGGACAATACCTTATACAATGTTATTCTGGTACGAAGAAACTTTTTTTTTAAATAAATTAAGTCAGGAAAAAAAATGATTTTGACAGGCCTCAAAATTATCTGTGAAAATTCCCAAAGCTAATAATCTCGGTTTCTTTTTTATTATTAGAATTCTAAAAATTTGTTATTTCTCTCCCCACAGTATGTAAAGGTTTACATTTTAGCCATTTTAGAAACCTCAAGCAACACCTTACTTCCTTTATGCAGATGAACAAGACAAATGACAGCCTTAAAACTGGAAATTGATTACTCACCCCAAGATCTTCTTTGGAAAGCAATGACTTACATTTTATTCAGAAGAGGAGTTCTACCCACAAAACTCACCTTGGGTTATACCCAAGGGTAAAAGTTAGTGAGCTCTTCTCTGATGTCTGAATCAGCATGAGGAAGGGAAGCTCCTCAGCTTCTTTTGTCACACAAATTCACTAGGGATTTGCCATGACATTAGGGCACAGTTATTCCTGGACCCCTTCCCAAGCTGCTTCCCTTGGCCAGTCATCTTGAAACTCCATTCCTAGGGGTAATAACCCTGGAGGCTTATGGGATGGCTGGGGTTTGGACAGTTCCTGTGACCCCAGAGGACATGTACAAATAGTTAAAGACACCATGTATGAAGGCAGAAAGTTCTCTACTGAAGGGTTGAGGGGCACTCCATGGCCCACCTCTAAGCAGATCTCTGGGCTGGGGGCACAGAGAGCCAGGATCCTTTGAGACATTAGCTCCAGTACGGTGGCGAGGCAGTCTACAAGGGTGGGGTTGGGCCTCACTGCAACCAGTGTTGGACAGGCCAATTGTACTGGGTTCTTTGTATCAGTGCAGTCACATCCCAAAGACAGAAAATGGTGTGATCTTCACTGAGCCCATGGGTAGCAGTGCTGGGCTACATTTAAGAAATTATTGACCCCTTCTACTTCCAATGTGAGATCACTGTGGCATTTAAGGAGAGGCATACGATGGCTCAGAGCTCATGAGAGTCTTGTTAGTCATCTGCTCTCATTCCTGCTGGGGAAGTGGTTATGGGCAGAGGTTATAAAAATGACTTCAGTCTGCCTGTGGCCACGATGCTTGTATACAATGACCTGTCCTTCAATGTGGGCATTTCCATGAGGCCTGGGTACCACACAGTCAGCAGGTGAGGGAGACACTGAGGATGGACCTTCAGTCCTGCAAGATCCCACTGTGGTCAAGGGATAGGAGGGTCACTGTTGACTGACCTTGCTGACTTTTTGGTAGAATTTACAGAGAAGAGAGATGAATAATGTTTTTTTTCTTTGTTGTTGTTGTTGTTTAAAGATTGTGAACCTAAATTTTCTCTTATAGCAAAGTTAGTTTTTTAAAATATTTTATTTATTCATTTTCAAGCAGAGAGATATACACACAGAGAGCGAGAAAGTGTCTGTGTGTGTGTGTGTGTGTGTGTGTGTGAGAGAGAGAGAGAGAGAGAGAGAGAGAGAGAGAGAGAGAGAGAGAGAGAGAGAGAGAAAACCAGGGTCACCACCTTGTGGGTCTGGTTTGTGTGGGTCCTGGGGAATTGAACCTGGGGCCTTAGGCACTGGAGGCAAGTGCCTTAACCTCTGAGCCATCTCTCCAGCCCTAGCAAAGTTTGTTATAGTGCCAATATTAATATTACAGTGTTTGGATTCTAAAACCAGGTATGTAATTTGTGACAGTGCTGGGGAAGGATGCAAGGTTCTGGTGAATCTATCTTTGTGACAAATAAAAATCCCAGTAATTATAAATCAGTCAAACTTTATTGAGATGAGATCCTTACATATATGTGTACCTATAAAATATAGCTATATAATATATAGGTATCATATAATTTATCATAAATTTTATAGGTAGGTCAAAAAGAATTCCATAAATAGAACAAATGTTAAATGTAAATCAGAAAATAGGGCAACACTGTTATGCTGAGAATAATAGGGCAGCACTGTTATGATTAGAATCAGGGGATCTGGTTCAGCTCATTCATCTACTGTGATCAGGAAATACAGAGAGAACACGCTCGGAGCCAGCACTGGCTAAGGACACCACAAAAGCAAGATGGCCTTGGTGTGGCGCGTGCCTCAATGAGTTCACAGTTTTGAGACATGTGCTCATACAAATATAGAGAATCACATGCCAGGCTGTGTGTGTGTGACCAGAGGGGTGCATGGTCTGCTACTCTAGAAAATGCACTGCAAGAAGGGGAGACGAGTGACCTGGGTTTTGAGAGATGAGCAGGAATCTAAGCAGGCGTTTGCCAGTTTGGCTAGAGTGACTGGCAACTGGAAATGGGAGTGAATGAGAAAAAATGATGCCCAGCTGTTTCAAGGGCCAGAGGGAAAATGCCCAAGTTCCACACAGGGACAGGGAGTGTGAGCAGAGGGGAAGGACATGGGAGCCTTTGTGGAGGGCAAGCCAGCAGATGGAGAGGCGGGAGCCAGCTGAGCTGGATCCTGTCAGGTCTGTGGCATGGCCAGATGGAGGGACGGCGGCCACCGGCCATGTGTGGGAGGCTGGAGGAGTGGACTAGGGGAAGATTTTGGACATGCGTGATGGGCAGTGCCCTTCAGATGTTCCTACAGAGCTATATTCACAAGAGAACCATGGCTACGTTGGGCCAAGGAAGAAAGGACTTGCCTAATTTCCCCCCAGCACACAGGAGGGCAGGTTCTGGAAGTGGATCCCAACAGGCAGCTTCCCCTGACATGCCTGTGCCCTGCTACTGTCTGGTGAGAAGCCTGATGAGACATACTTGCCACCACCAAGCACTGGACATAGAGGACATTATTTATCTAAAGTCACTCAGTGGAGGACACTTCACACCCTAATATGCTGGATGACTGGCCTCCCGGCAGCTGCCTCTCAGAATCAGCCTGATAGTGGGGGGCATCTCCATCACTGCTTAGGCCCTCAGAGTGGGCTAATTTATCCACTGTGGTGGAACAGGAGCCAGGGCAGCCACGGGCAGCAACGGGGACTGTGATCTCATTCAAACAGAATGACAAGCAGAGTCTTGAGATCTGTAACCCAGAGAGCCACATGACATTCCCGGGCAGGAGAAATCAAAAGATTTGCGGTTTTCATCTACTTTAGAAAACAAGCAAGAACTTGGGAGCCAAACTCAGGGCTTTTAATTTTTCCCTGCCCAGAAGAAACCAGAGGAACAGACTTCCTTTAATGCACTGAGGAGTCGATGACAAGGCACAGAAGCAAGTGACAGGACAGGAGTCAGCCAATGAACAGTAGCAAGTAGAGAAGAGACCAGGACCTGGTTTTGTAGCATTTCATATAGAGACTGAAAGACGTTTCTAGAAACCCCAGAATAGTCCCCAGGGAGAAAACAAAGCTCAGTGTAGGCTCAGAGAACTAAGATTTGGGACAGATTTTTACTTCTATGAGAATATACAGAATAATGATTTTTATAAGACAGTCTCGACATTTAAAACTCATTTTGAAGAAGAAAAGATTAGCCAAAGAAGTGAAATCTCCCTCCACTTATCTTAATGGTGAGCCTCCATATACAACTGAGGGTGGCCAATGGCACATGAGACAGGACTTGGGCTCACAGGGAGCTCTGAGGGGAAGTGTTTCATTGGCTGGCTGTGTGGCCAGGAAAGACAATGGCATGCAGGCAGGGAAAGGAGAGGGACAATGCCATCTCTGGGTGAGAGCTCTATACCCCACCCAGTATAAAATGCAGACACCTCATCAAGCAAGGATGGACCGATCTCATCCCATCAGACTCATACTTAGAAACCCAGAGCCAGGACTGTGGCCAAGCTTCTTGCCCTGCCGAGTTAAAGCCCTCAGTCCTGGGCTGGCAAAGGCAAACGTGAGAAAGTGCCCCTGAGTTGGGCATGGTGTCTCGAGGATGGTCCTAGAGTAAAAGGATTTAGAGGCCAGAGCTGCTGTCTGCCTTTGTGGCCACAGGATAAGGGTCAGTGCTGGCAGCAATATGGAAGACAAATGGACAACATTTAGGTAGAACCATAGGGATAAAATGTCATGTCCAGGTCTCCATTAGCAGAGGCTCAGAAGCCAGGCACATCTATCTTACTGAAATCCCTTCCCCACCTAAATTCACCTTGTAAACACATAGGTGGACAGACTGAGAACCTGGGGTGTGGGAACCAGACTCCACACAGATCCTGACACGAGCTTGCAGATCATGATTCAGAATGACCTTCACCTTCAGTGCCGGTAGAACGGAGCCATGCTCTAGACTCTACCTGCAGCAGTGCCCATGTTACTGCTCCAGGAATGGCCGCATGTGTCTGGTAAGGAGGGGCCATGGTGGGAAGCCAGAACAGAGCATGAAAGCCCAGGCAGCACTTGCCTCTGAGGCTCAGTTCTCATATCTTCATTATTATTTAGGCCCATGCAGAGACTCGAGCCCTGCTGGAGGTGCTAGGAACAAAGGCAGGGTACCATTCTTCCCTATCCTGGTACTCAAAACGGAGTGTGGGAAGACGGTCGGATGTGCCGAGGTTAGTTTACATAGGGGAAGGTGAGATGGTGTGTGGCTACCCAAGCCATGAGCCAGGAAAGGCATTGCACATGAAAAAAGCAATGACCTTGAGGAAGCAGGCAAGAGGCAGGCATGGCACCCCCACACTCATATGTGCAGACAGCAGATGGGGGCTAATTATACAAACGACAAGGTGAAGGTCGAACCATGGACCATTGCCCTTCCAAGAGCCTGCCCCAGCCACAGGCCCTATGTGGATAACTGGCTGTCCTGACTGTCACATGGAGGAAGGGCTGTAGACAGGAGTTGCTGAGCCTTGGAATATCCAGGTCCTTGGCTCTCATCAAAACAGCAGGTGTTGCTTTCTTCTGGCCATTTGTCTCTTAGGACCAAAGCGACCTTTGTTCTAAGTCAGCCAGAGATAACTAGTCTCTTAACTTTGTGACACTGCCCTGCCCACTGGTCTGTTCCAGTACCCTCAGGGACCCGGTGTACTCCTTTCAGCAGCAAGAGAAATGCCGCAGATAGCAGAGAATGACAGTGAATGTTACACAGGACTTCAAAGCTGTGCAGCCCCCAGAGTGCAGCTGGCTGGTCTGCACACATCACCCCAGAGCAGATTCAGAGGGGTCCATGGGGGGCGGGGCTCATGCTCACTTCAGTGAGCTCTCCCCTCTACTGGGCACTCACAGGCTCAGGTGCCCTTTACCAGCAAGCCTGCTCTGGGGGGCAGCACACCAGAGGAGTGCACACTAGAATCTGCTGAGCAGATAAAGTTGAGTCATTTTGTTAACAAGAACTCAGATTAGATTACTCTGTGATTACATGGTTCCACGGTGTGATAAATTGGTTAATAACAGGATTCCCAATGTAGTTACTTAATGGGAATTCAATAATTACAGGTGCCTAGGATTCTACTGTTAGCCTAGGAACCACTACCACCACCCTCCCTTCTAAGAACTCAGGAGCTATCTGCAACAGCCAGAATGGCCTTCATCTGCAGGGCAGGCTTAGGCATGACCCAGCTCCTTGGTAAAATTTCTCTTCTGTACTAAACCTTCCAACTCTCAGACTTCTGAAGGGCTCTTGTTTGCCTAGTGAAATGTTCAAGTTGAGGCTTCTCCTACCAAACCCCTTTGTCAGTTAGCACGGGACCCACCCAATGCAGTTGAGACACACCAGTATGGTAGTGATACAGTAAGGTTTGAATTGCAGTGTATAGTTTAACATGCTCTTCATAAACATTTTTTCATGGTGGGGGAAGAGGGAGTGTCCATACCAGAATTCAGTGAGACAGAAATTATTATGCCTCCTTAAACTGAATAAAACAGATTACAGAAGCCAAGGGATTTAAACCGTGCCATCCAGACGGCCAGTGCACAGGTGCAGGACATCCTAAGCCTGGCATTTTGCACAGCTATTCCTAAAAAGGATGCCTCACAAGAATTGAGCTCATGAGTTTGTTTGTTTGTTTGTTTGTTTGTTTATTTATTTGCAAGGAGAGAGAGAGAGGGAAAGAGAGAGAATGAATGGTAATGATTGGGCACACCAGGGCCTCTAGCCACTGCAAATGAACTCCAGAAGCATGCACTACTTTGTGCATCTTGCTTTACATGAGTACTGGGGAATTGAATTCAGGTCCTTGAGTTTTGAGGCAAGTGCCTTATCTGCTGAGCTGTCTCTCCAGCCCAGAACTCTACTTCCCATAATCTAGTGTATCAGAGAGAACCTTGAAATGGGAGAGAGAACAAGGCTTATTGTAGAAACAGGGTGTCACCAACCATAAACTTCTCTTGACATTTCCTTTGATGTTGAGTAATATTACAGTCTTTGACAGTAAGAAATATTGTAAGCTGGATTTGAACACCATAAAATGGTCCATTAGATGGGGCTTGAACTTGTTTGCTAAAACTCCAGAGAATACAGCTTTACTTTTTTGTCTTTTAAAAGTGTCAAAACTTGGCTAGGACTAATGGTTCTGGGGATCCATAGGGTTTCATGTTCACAGATGGCTTAAGGCTTCACTGGATATAAAGTGATATGACCACATAGACCGTCATCACCGCCAAACCTTCACGGAAATCCTCAAGCGTGCTACCCCTAATGGACAGGACAGAACTCTCCCAACCCACAGAAAGACTGGGGAAGGGGAAAGCAGGCAAGAAGGAAAGCCCCTCCCAAAACAAGTGGGCCATGTGTGTCCTAACCCAAGTGTCAAGGGGATCCTTTAGGCGCAGACACTAGGGGACCTCAACTTCTTTCTGGAGACTCCACACACTCTCATAGCGTTTGCCACAGACGTTTCAGAAGAAGCAATGTACATTTTTCAAAACCATCTTTAATCTCATCATCCTAACACAAATATCACTTTGGGCTTTGCACACACCGGCTCCAGCAAGGTAATTACAATCTTGTAATGTTTTGACCAAACACTATCTCTGTTTTTTTTTTATTTGTTCCTGAAAAACTGATAACAACTGAGGTATAGTCCATGGTATTGACTTGATAAACAACCTGTTTTCCCCAGAGCCAGCCCCACACTGTAGCTCTTAGGAATCTTTCAGACAAGTAAGATTTTGCAGGGAGAATGAAGCCCTAGCTCATTTCAGTTCATGAAGGCTACAGTTGATAAGCAAGCTGCAGAATACAGCGCCTCCATGCCCCTGGTTCGTGTCACAGGGCCTCTGCCTGGCAAGTCTGCTCTTGGCATCTGTGGATCACGTGATGCGCCAGGATGAACACGTGAGGCCAGGATGAACAATGAGGTTATTTGTTTGTCTTTTACATTTTTCATTGCAATAGACGCATGACATCCCTTGAAATCAAACATGTACATTAAAATTTTAAAAACTTGCTCATCAAAGGAAGTTATTTTCCAAAGAAAATAAGCCTATTTGAAATATATCACAGTGATCTAGAATGAAAACAAATCCAGCTAACTGATTAATATTAAACCACAGAGTTATATTAGAAACAAAATACAACACTGATTTACCCTGACAGGATGTCCCCAAATCGCACTGCCCCAAAGGGGGGATCGTGCTAAGGAAAGTCCCCCACACTAACCTCTTGGCTTTCTTTCTAGTGTGGAGCTGGACTTTAAGCAGCAGGAAGACAGACTCCAGCCAGTGCTGCGGAAGCTGCACCCTGTCGAGGAAACTCAGGTCGTACCTTCGCCTTACACTCAAGAGACTTACTCCTCTACGCCCAAGCAAAAATCCAAAACGGAGTCCAAAAAGCACGGAAGATGGAAACTCTGGTTTCTCTAAGACTCGTGGGGTCTGGAGTCTCAAGGCCGTCTTTTAAATCCATTGGGAATTAAGTCAGTCCTTTCCCAGAATGGACAGGATCCAGGGGACTGTGGTTCCAGTGCATGGTCCCGCTTCTTGCCCTGTGTACCAAAAAGGCCTTTGCACCAACAGATCATTCTCAATGAGGGGGTGACTGTCACACCCTGCCAGCTGTCCTTTGCGGTTCACTGTTGTGGGATATAAAATCGGAAGTGAGACTGACGGAGTCACAGATAAAACATTCTATCTCTCTCTCTCCCCATCTATAAGTATTGCGTGATCAGCCTGCACAGTGGTGGGCTGTCCTTCTGTAAACAGCTAAAACTCTTAAGTATTTTTGAGCCTTTATTTTTTTTAAATAACAAGAAGAAAAAGCAAGCCTTATGTTTGCAAAGGACTTCATTTTTACGTTTCATTTTGCAAATAAGCGGGGGTGGGGGGGAGACGAGTGCAATTTTCAGCACATCAAATTCTGGAGAAAGCACAATATTTTCCAAGTGGTCGGAGACCATGAATAATCTCGAAAATGTGACTATACATTGATTTGCCTTCATGTGCTGTAGCGCTAAGCCAAGTGACCACATCTCAGCGTCACACGGACACCTCAGACTTCACATCCTCTTCATCTCCTGACCGATGACATGTTTACTGCTCATTTTCCAAATGGCCAGCAGCCAGGAGTCCCCCAGTCAGGACAGAACACGCCTTTAATCACTGCTAGTTGACAGGGTCAGAGCTATCAGACACAGAGCTTTCCCAGGTCTTGCTTGTAATCTTTTGGTACCCAAAGGCCAGATGATAAACTCTGGCAAGAATTTAAAAACACACGTAGCGATACACAATGGATTATACAGTCATCAGTGTGTCATGGGTACCTGCGCTATGGGGGAAATTAAAGGCAGATCAGTCCCCGGAGACATGGTCCCCCATGCGTGCAGCTGGATGATGTTTTATATACAGTCCCTCATGCTTTTTTCACAACTGTGCGAGGTCTGACCATCTCAAAGAGAAACTGCGCATTTCCTTTAGCTGCTACCAACAGACAGACTTAGGATCACCTACACTTAACCTACCAGTAAGTTGTTGTATTAAATAACACACATAGGGGGGGAAAGCTGGGAATCAAATGTTTTTAGGTATTTTTTAAATCCGCAGTAACACTTCGAGTCCCTCTTGATTACATACGGCGACGTAAATATTCTCTCCTTTATTTTTTCACTCATTCTTTTGCACCTTTGCGAGTATCTTTTTATAGAAACCAAATCCTCTCGTGTGTCAATGAGTTTGTCTAGCACTGTTTTGCTTCTCACAATAGGAAGTGGGGGTCTTATTTTGCCGTTTTTCTTTGGGGTTTTTTTTTTTTTGGTACAACTCTAAATTTTGAATAGTTTGTGAACATACCAGACAACCTAGTCTTCAAATGTCTGTCCAGCAGTTTCATCTTGAATTGCGTGCAGACCCCCACACTGCATTGAGCAGATGCGGAGCCCACAGTGGTTCATCTTTGAGAAAAGGATCCCCATTTGTTCTGGATGGATGGGAGATACTTCTCACCCTGCATTTTCCTCCTGACTCAATGACAATTTATTTTAGTGCTCAACATTTTGTTTATACAAGGACCCAAAGATCAGCAATCAGATCCAGTCTTTAAAGCAACTAAAAGAATATTTATTTTGTGTAAGTATTCTCTGAGGTTACTAAATATTACAGAGATATACCTAATTAAAACAACCCTCACCCCCCAAAAACACTTTTGTGGACGTACAATGTCAGGAATCAGATCCTGAAACAATAATAACAGAACTGAAGAAAACTTTTCACATAAGGTCAGAGCCCCTAACTAATCCTGTACCCTGAAGGAAGTGCAATTGTCTCATGCAGACGAAAGCATTAATAATGTGTTTCGTGGTTTTGTACCGTTTTTAGCTAATGTCATAAAAGTGTTGGGCAACAAGTCTCCTCATGTGCTCAAAATTCCAACAATCTCTGAATGGAAGGAAGGAAGCAGCTTCCTAGCCTGGGATGCTTGTCTAAGGCAGAGGACAAAAGATGTTTCAAACCAGTCTAGGCCAGAAAAATTAACAGATTAAAAGCTTCAGAGACAAAATAGATACTCTGAAGAGAAACTAATTCCTCTGCTAAAATAAAAGCATCTCCAAAAAAAAATAGAAAAATACATATATTTCAATCTCATTTCACAGTCTAATGCAATCTGCCAACAACAGCGGACGATCCTTCTCTTAAAGATCAAAGGCAAAACTTTAATACAGAAACAAGGTAAAACGTGCAGTGTTCCCGCCTATGTAGATGTACACGTGGCATTACATATAGAGATTCAATTATTATACTTGTCATTAAATTATTTATTAATTTTTAAATAAAAAAATCAAAGGTAATGTCTTGTGTGGCTATAGACCTCTTTCATTCCCTCGATACTATGGAAAAAATGAAAGTCATCTAAGAAAATCCAAAGAAATGATAACAAAAGACAGGTTTCTGGCCTAGAAGGCACTTCTCTAGGTTGTGGGAAGAAGAGACCGCCATGGGCCTGGCAAGTGCTCCTTCTGCATAGCTGGTTTGCTCAGCCCCCTGGCATGAACTTGGCCACCAAGCAGGCAGGGGAAGGTTTTAAGGTGTGCAGGATACTTGCCAAGCTCAGAGCATAATGTGCCCAACTGAGGCTGAGCCTTGGGGGCCTCAACAGACATGACTCATCCAGTGGTACCATGACAACCTCCCAGAGCCTGGCACAGGCAACTTCTCTCTAGGGTATCCAGAAGGCATGTCCCTGGCCCATTGTCTTCCACCTGAATGGGAAAAGCACTGGCCTCATCTGCTGAGTCTACAGGTTGCCTGAACCCCCATGTTCCCACTCACCTACAACCATATGGCCCACCTGCAGGGACCAGGCACTGTGGGCCTGGATATGAGGCTCCGGCCACTCTTACACATAGCTTGGGAAGA
This sequence comes from Zapus hudsonius, assembly GCA_004024765.1. Lineage (NCBI taxonomy): Eukaryota > Metazoa > Chordata > Mammalia > Rodentia > Dipodidae > Zapus > Zapus hudsonius. The sequence goes on along the minus strand of PVHP010001409.1, from coordinate 14,099 downwards.
GAAGAGGCGAAAGCAAGGGCTGTGGAAGGAAGGGGAGGGAAGCACATGTCGAGGCAGGTAGAGCAAATATCCCAGTCACATCTATAATCGGCTGAGAGCCACCCACGGGGGGGGGGCACCTCACAGCTTCACTCTCATGAACACTACGCACGTCATGTGAGTGCCCTCTGACCTGCAAAGTGTGAGATTCAGGTCTGAGGAGCATAGGTCTGACTCCTCAGCCATCTGCTCTCCAAGCCCATCAGAGTATGGACAGAAAGGGATTCCAGGGTCTCAAAAGGGGCTTAAACAACACCCATCCCAGCAGCCAAATGTCAGAGTGCTGTAGCCACAGACCAGGATGAGCTGGCAGACCCCAACCCCCAGATAGAAAGAACAAAGAGGGTCCCTGGCAATACCACTGTCCTCAGAGTAATGCTACAGGCTCATTGTGATGAAGAAACACAGTCATTGAAACAGAAGATACAACCTCAGATCGTGTTTGGCATTTTTCCTTCCATAGAAGAACAACAACTAGAAACCACAAAGGCCATTAGCTTTACCTATCCTGCCATCATCATGGAGGTCACAAAGAACCCCACCCTTCCCACACTGGTGGGTGGACTCAATAGAAACATTTTGATCAGCAAGCAAAATTTGACTTGATTACTAGCAGAGTAATTGATCATTAGGTCCATAGGTATGATGTCACCTAAAGACCACAGCAACAGTTTCCTACACCAACATATCTTCTGTTATCTTCTTAGCTATCACTCACAACTTGGGCCTCAGAGACGTGCGCAGTTTATTTACTGGACAAAAAGAGCAATAGATTAAAAAGACCAGAAATATCTATGAGGCACGCTATTGTATGTAGCATGCATTTGGGCAGGTTGCTGGTTATATGAAAGCTACACATTAGCTTTGAAAAACACTTGAATCGTAAGTTCAGTATAAACATGCAAGAGTTACAGATCTGACCCCTCAGTGACAAGCTTTTATTTCCTCTGCTGCAAACTAACTGCTAGTGACCAACCTTGGGAAAAATACCAAGACACAGGAATATAAAATGGTAAGAAAATTCACTCTGCCAATAGCAAATAAAGATAAATGTATCATGGCTCACACTTAAGAGGTTTCTGAATTTCTGAAGGTTTTGTTAGTAGTTTTACTGACGAACAGTATAGTTAAGACATTTTGAATGATTCTTTCATATAAAGGCCACATACTGTCCACTTGAAATCCTTATGATATATTCTTTCTGTAAATGAAGATTGTAAAAGTAGCATTTTTAGAAATATGTTTATTTATTTGCAAGCAGAGAGATATAGCAAGAAGAGAGACAGGCAGAGAGAGAAAAAGAGAATGGGCATGTCAGGGCCTCCACAACTGCAAAAAAACTTCAGATGCATGCACCACTTTGTTCATCTGGCTTTATGTGGATACTGGAGAGTCAAACTGGGTCTTTAGGCTTTGCAGGCCAGCTCCTTAACTGCTGAGCTATCTCTCAGCCTAAATACGCAGGGAGATTTGTGAGTCTTGAAAAGGTACTTTTCACAATTCCAGTATCTTCTTTTCCTAATGAGGGAAGCATGCCAGGTCCTTATGAATCACTGGGCTTTCATTAACAGTAAACCCCCTACCCACTTATGTCCCCCACAGTGCCCATCACTGAGCACAGTGAGTCCTGAGGTTCCCAGGGTCCCAGAGTTAGAGACTGGAGGCTGGCGTCATCAATCCCTAAACTTTTCTCTGTGAAAGATTTCCCTAGGGTACCTTCCTTTAGAAGCTTCCATCTCCACTTTAGTGAATGAGTGATTTTCAGTCTTCTGGTGTGTATCCAGGCCAAAGGAAGCTCTTTATCTGTCTTTCTCACTCGATTACACTTGTAAAGGGCCCATTAACAGAATGTAAACCTGATCATTGAAAGACGTGACCTGCTCATAGTACAGAAGGAAGAGTTCTATGTGTTAATCGTTCCATCAGCTCTCAAGCCAGCACTGAAAACACATGAAAGATGGGGGGGGGGCAGGGTCACCATCAAAAGGCTGGTCTGGTACCTGCCTAGAACCACCCACACTGGGGAGGACTACTGTAACACCAGAGGTTCGGATAGACGCCCAAGGAGAAGAGAAGTCATGTAAAACTGTTTCATTCAAGAATGCCACAGCTTGAGACGATATGAAGCAGAGCTAAAATGAACACTGAAGTCAGAGCTGGTGGGCAGCGTTCCCACCATCTACACTGTACAACTGGCAATTAGCGAGATCTGGTGTGTCTCTGTGTTTAGTTGAATTAAAACATTGAGGATCATGGTGCTTTTTTTTTTTCAGGGTCACCTCAAACACAATGAGCTAAAACAAATGACATATAACCTGAGAACAAGGACCTTTCCTAAGCTTCCAGAGACTTGGGTAAAAGCCGCCTCCTACCCTGTGTCATACTTCATCCAATATGTGCAGATGTGTAGCACTCGCTTCCCCGAGCAGTACTGAATCAGGCAGAACAGCCCACCCAATTAATGTGCACCCACGGGAAACAGAAGTCACATTCCTTAGTAGTGCTGTTGACGTTCAGAGAATACGCTGTTTAATGAAGCCTGTCTACTCAAGAGTTTTTAATACATTTGATTTTTTTCTTTACAAAATCCATTTTCTGCGATTACTTATGATTTATAAGCTGATTCACAGTTACACAATTTCCACTCTATTTATGCAAAAATAAGTAACCCCAGATAGAAACCTCCGAGGTATAATGAAGTGGTATAGCTCACCCAAAACAGATCTATAAACTATTTTCTGCTCTTTCATATCATAGAAGGCCCCAATGATTAGGTTTTTCTCCACCTCATCAGGGACGCTTCTATCTCGATCTTCCTCTAATCTGAATTCACACAGCCATGGAGCCATGCAGACATTAATGCACGCATCCACCGCTGGTGCAAATGGGAAGCCAAGGTCACACACGTTAATGGGGAAGTGGTTCAATCCATTGCACTGCTGACACCAGGCAGGGGACTCAGGCGGGCACATGACTGACAGATGGTTTTCAACAACTCAAACCTTAAACAGCCAACACCCTTTCGGAAATATGTTCATGCTATCCTTACACAGGAAATGATTAGACCTCATTCAGAATATTTCTTTGGGGGTTTTCTTCCATGATATCTTAAGTATTACAAGATAAATTCAAAAGAAGTTTTGATTCTTAGCCAGGCATGGTGGTGCACGCCTTTAGTCCCAGCACTCCGGAGGCAGAGGTAGGAGGATTGCGTGAATCTCAGGATTGCCTTAGACTACATAGTGAATTCCAGGTCAGCCTGGGCTAGAGTGAGACCCTACCTCAAAAAACTAAAAAAAAAGTTTTAATTCTTTTCATGGACATTAGAGATGTTGGAGTTGACAGATCCCAATTTAATACTTTAATCCTCTTTTTGGCTACTAGAAACTTCTGTCAAGGTTAAGAGGGCATAGGACAGGTCTGGATGAGGAAGTGTCCCAAGCTTACTGGGTTTTGGGAACATGACTATAGAAGGACAGGGCCAAAGATAGGTCCTCACTATCAGACCCATTTTACAGAACAAGCAAAGGATAGATTTTATATTTATATTTATTTTCAAGCAGAGAGAGAGGGGGGAAAGAGAGACAGAATAGCATTGGCATGCCAAGGCCTTCAGCTGCTGCAAACGAACTCCAGATGCATGTGCCACTGTGTATCTGGCTTTATGTGGGTCCTGGGGAATCAAACCCAGGTAGTGAGGTATTGCAGGCAAGTGCCTTAACCACTGAACAATCTCTCTAGCCTGCAAGGGATTTTAAGTTTTTTTAAGGAGCCTCTAAAAAATATCCTTACAACAAGGAACTCCTCCAAGCTTGGGCACTCCAAGTCTTTCATAAAATTTGACAATCAACTCCTGGTCTGGTCTCTATATCTTCAGAAGACCCCAGAGTTTAGACCTATGGAGATGGTGTAAGGTGGACACAGACAGGGGCTTATTTCCCTGATAGCTGCCTCCCTAAATTGGGCGGAGATAAGGAAACAGCTTCTAGCCCTCCATGATGCCTGCCAACATGGACCATACCTGTCAGCACCATTGTTCTGTCTCTCAGCAAAGATTAGGACTAGATGGCATCAGCCCTGGGCTCCACATAAGTGCTCCCTCACATGATGCCCTGAGGTGGTGAGAATTCAAAGAGAATCCTCCCCTTAGCTGCACAGTGCCTGGCACAAGTACTTGCTAAGGGGCTACTGTTATTACTGCCATTATGACAGAGAAGAAACTTCCAGAAGACATCCTGGATCCCATGGTCTGAAAGTCCACTCCATTCTTCCCTTTGATTGTGCTGTGAGCCCATCTGATGATATTTTACCTCCCACAGGACCATCCGAACCTTTATGAGCTTCCTCTATGCCTTCCTATTCTATATCTAACTGCTGGCTAGGGGCTATGAACCGAGTGAACACAGCCCTAAGAAAGCCCCCGTCCCGTGGCCAGACATGTGGGCTATAGCTCAGGGACAGTATGTTTGACAAGTCAGAGGGAGACCTGTGTACCCCTAATGAAGCCAGGGCCATGTCCCTTAACACAGTGTCCCTAACATAGGACACCATCACCTAACCACTCAGAAAGAGAGTACTACCCTTCCCAGAGCAGAACTGTTCCTATAGACAGAGACCAGGTTATCTAATCTGCATCCTTGAATCTACACTGCCAACTAAGCAGACCACAGGCATATGCCCACCACTCAACCCGTTATCACCAGCTTCACTAATCCAACCCATGCTAAGAAGGGTCCTGGGAACTCCACAATGCTTGATTTCACTTCAAGTCATCGCCCATCCATTATTCTTCCTTAAGCCCTTTCCCAGTTCCCATGTGCAAAGTGCACCTGAGGAGACTTGAGGGTCACTTCTGGGTCCACCATTCTGTGGAAGCACCCAGAGGTGGCTCCAGATTCTGGAAAAGAGCACTCACAAGGGAGAAGGGAAAGAAGCAGAGAAATGGACATTCACATAATGATGGAGCCTACTTCAACTGTAATTTGCATGAAAGCATTTTATTTGCTGATTCATACCTATGATAGTCCGATTTAAAGGAAATTAAAAAATTTGAACCTGGTATATCATGAAACTCAGAGACTCGATGGAAGCATGCCAGGTCCGTCCACTTTCTGTGCTATCTGCCTGCCTCACACCTACATCCAGCCCCAGCAGACACATGAGCCTGGGGCTCAGCTGGCTATGCCATCCAAGATTCCCTTCACTTGTTTACTCCCTGGACATGGAAGGAACCAAGGCCACACACCAACAAAGAGCAATATGCCTTGTCTGACCGCAGTGAAACCCTGCATGGGTTTTTGGTCCTTATTTTATCTTGTTTTGAAAAGCTATAACCCAGCAAAGTGAGTGAAATGATAATGTATCCTAGAAATGACAATATGGTAAACAGAGCCCATGTGTGGATCTTTAGCCTAAATAACCCAATTTAACTCCAGCAGAGGATGGAGATTGATAAACTGGAAAAAAAAAATCACCATATCATGAACTTACAAAGACTGTCAAAATTCACAAGAATATTCTTGAAATAAACTGCTTGCTATGAGTAAGAGAAACACCTAGAACACATTATAGTACACAATAAAACAGCTAAGTCGGAGTACCTCAATTACTTTTTAAAGTGCCTCATAACATTTTATTAATGGTACCTTTAAGATAAGTGTAAAGAAACTATCTCAAAAATAAGAACTTAAAAGAAAATATATCTTTTGCTAGAAATAAAAATAATAAAAAAAAAATCTAGTCTCCTATGCTTCTGACCCTGAAATATTGGTTTGGGGCTCATTCCTTTTAACATTGAAACTTGCCTCTAGAATCATGGGAAGGGACAAGAGCTTATATACCAGACTGCATCTCAATGATCTTTGAAGCAAGCAAGCTCATTTCCCAAGGGCAGCAGGCAAAGGAAGGATGTGTTCCTGGGAAGACACTCTCAGCCACACGTGGGCTGTGTGTGTGCCACGGTGCACTTACAATGAGTTCGGAATCCCTCCCCATGGAAATGACGGTGCGGTTCACTGTCCTCAGAAGTTTTTCCATGATGATCTGGACGTGCCTCTGTGTCGGTCCCTGGAGGAAGAGACACCATGAGAACCAGCGTCCAAGACGTCACGAACCTGCCAGCCCGTGCTTGTCATTGGATCCACTTGGGCTGTGCAGAATAAATCAATTACCACCCTTAACAAGATGAAAACCATTCCTTGCCACACGCAAGAGCCTTCCCCAAGAAAACTCATGGCATTTTATTAATTATAGCCCATTAATGATAATTTGTTATATAATCATAGTAATTGAATTTAAGCAAACCTTAAAACTAAAAGCAAATCCACTTAAACAATATGTTTCTGCTGCCTGGTGAGACCGACAATTAGTCTTGCAGAGAGACTTGGCCATCTGTAAGCAGAAAGCAGGAAGATAACAACCCAGCCGCTCTGCAAGTCACATCCCGATAACACGAGGATGTTTTAGTGCCAGTTCAGCAAATTACCAAAACTAGTGCGGGGGGGGGGGGGTTTCCAACCAGTGAGAACATTTTCTTTCATTTAACATGAAGCGGGACTGTTGATTCTTTTCCATAGACCACACTTGACCAGACCTGTACTCCACCGCAGCCCTCAGTCAATACGTCTCCCTGAGGCTATCCGACAACCTCTTTGCCCAATCTCATCTCCAATGAGAAAAGCAAAGGGACTGGCCTAGGAGCCCTGGGCTGACCTTGGGGACGCTTCCCAGGCCTGGGGGATGGGCATGCCACTGCTGAGCCGATGCCCCCCTCATGATGGAGCATGGGGTGAACCTGGTCTCCTGAGCACTAACCAAGTTTCAAGAGTGTGACGGTCTATTGTCATGGACATCTTGATTGGATAAACCAACACCTAGGGCATTAAGGGAGACAAGCCCTTGGCCATGTCTGTGAGGGTGCTTCCAGAAGGGATTAACAGAAAGAATAAAACCCACCCGGAATGTGGGTGGTAGCATCCCATGTGCCACGGTCCTAGTCTCAATGAAATGGGAAATAGAAGAAAAGGCAGAGCAGCACCAGCTGGCTCTCTTCTCTGCTTTCTGAACCAGGAAGATGGGTGCATGCAGCCTCCCACAGCTACAACAGATCTGGTCCTGCTGCATGTCCTCCTAACTACACTAGGCCTTGTACCCTGGACACACCTCTCTTCACTTAAGGTGATTCTTGCAGGTATTGGACACAGGAAGGAGAAAAGTAACAAATGTAGAGAGAATGCCTTAGGACACCAGGGGAGGAGCAGTCAGGTTTGTTTGTGTAATGACCGGGAAGATGTCCAGGTCACTTAGGAAAGAGTTCAGAACAAGTCATGTCTACTGAAAATCCCTTCTATGCCTGAAGGCAGAGACAAGGAAGAGTCCCATTTCCATGATTACAGACACATCAGCAGAAGCAATGATGATACCCAAGGGTGCACACAAGTACACAAACACATATGGGTGCTTGGGGGCAGGGGTGGAGGGTGAGACTTTCTCACTTGCCTGCAATAATTTATGATTCAAAAAGGAAAAGGTCCGGGGAGGAATCATACAAACTGAAAATGCAAGAGGAAAGGCCAGGACTCAGAAAGCACTGGATGCCTTCATCCTGGTACCGTGGGGCAGTGGGAAGAGGCGCAGGGCACCACTCTGCTCCTTTGAAGCTGACTACAGGAGGGGCTTGGTTTGTGGGAGAAAACCCTCTTGCATGTGCTGCTTTAAGAACAGTAATGTTTGCAACAAAGAGCACAGGTAATTAGCTCACTTTTAACATCAAAGCCTTTATCTGACCTTCAGGATTAAGATGGAGAGCTGAGGAGGACACAGGAAATAAAACTTTAATTTCAATGTTTAAGGTTGAATCTTGAAATGTAATAATGACAACATACACGTGAATAAAAGCAACTCAAGGTGCAACTCTACAGGAAGAGGGGGAGGAGCTAAGACTAGAGACTAAGGCCATCCCTGCTTCCTGCTTGCAGAGCATGGACAGGGCACCCTGGTCTTGCAGGGAGCAGTGGCACCTACACTCACCACATCCTTCTGGTACAGCACTTCCAGGATGGTGCTGAGCAGCTGGCAGCAAGCCTCCAGGTCCTCCTGCCTCTCCAGGTGGTACTTGAGCTGGTCGGTCATCATGGGGAGCAGGATCTCTCTGCAGTCTGCAGAGAACATAGGAGGGCTGGTCAGGAGGACACAGGAGGCTGGTCCACTCAGGTATAACTCAGGTGTGCCAGAAGCTCCTGTTCCCTCTTAAGCATCTATAATTGTACAGGTAGACTGGAGCCTGACAGCTTGGAACAGTGACTTGACAGTGATGACACATTTCTATCACTGTCAATCACACACACACACAAGCACACACGCTATGCTGGGTTACTATATAACATCAACACAAATATATAAGCACATGTGCTGGGTTATTTACTGTCTCTTACTAGACAGCAACATGCAAAGTAATACTTCCTCCAACACAAAATACTCACTGCCGTTTTCAGTCTATCCCTAGAACAAGCAAGGGAAGGTCCCCTTTGCCTAAGTAGGAGAGACCAGTTCTGGGATATGACAGAGGCACAGCACACAGCCCTTCCTTCCCAGAAGCCAAAGAGGGATGCAAGAATGGGCCCAAGAGGTGGAGCCATGGCTCTGGCACCACACACCTGTGAGGCAAGGGGACCCTGGGGACAAGGATCAGGTCAAAGGAGGTTTAAGTTTGCATTTGTGGTTCAACTAGGAACATAGAAAGAATATTCCAATTAATTAAAGAGTTATCAGGAATGATGCAAAGATTAAGATATAGAGAACTTTCTAATCATCTCTTCTAGTTGGGAAAGCCAGTGGAATCTCCAACACCAACTTAGCCCCGTGGCCTATCTGCCTACAACATGATCTCTGTATTTTGACACCAGCCCAGTGCAATGGCTTCCTTTAAGATGCAAAGCATGCGAGAAGCAGCAGTGTTCTGAGACATTAAATCCATGTAGCCGGGTTTCAAGATAGTACATTTTAGGATTTACAACATTAATGATACATAAAAGCATGCTTTGCATTCATGTATCCTGAGGTTTTCAATGTAAGAAAAAAAAAAGCATGCACTGATGGAATGGTTGCTCTCTGTATTCAGAAAAACACCTAGAACAATGCCAAGGACAACAGTGTGATGACAGTCTGGGAGGCAGGCTCAGGGTCACACAGGGAGAAAGGAAGGCTCAGAAACATCACCCAACGTTGTAAGCACCACAGGGTGGGGAGGAGAGAACCTTGGGACACTGGACATGAAGTGACCCGTGCTTTCATGACCTCACAGTGAATGTGGTTCCCTTCACAAGACCTGCACAATGCTGAGCTCATCAACATTTTGCTAGAGATGATGGGGGGGTGGAGGGAGGTGCAAAACGAATGAGACATCAAAAAAGAAGGATGGGTTTGGTAGGATGGGAGTGGGGAGGGAAGACAAAAGAATATAATGGAATAGATTATGATGAAATCATAGTGTGTTCATGCATTAAATGCTAAACTGAGAAACCTGAATAGCAGTAACCCATCCAAGGACTCCCAGAGGGCCTCATGTGGGCAGCTCAACCATGGCTTTGAAAGTCTGTCAGCATCTGCACCCTAGGGAAAGACTAACTTGTAACTCCAGTGTTCCTGAAGTTTTGTCCAGTGAAGATGAGTGTGATGGTTAACCTTCATGGTCAAGTTGACTGGGTTTTGAATGGCTCTGGACATGGCCTGTGAGAGAGTCTCGGCGCCTCCCTGCTTGTTTCCTGTTCCGTTGGCATGTGAGGGGGTGAGTCAATGCTCAGAGCTGCTTCAGCTGCCGTGCCAACCTCACCATTCAAATCGTGAGTCTCCCTTAAGTTGCCTGGTGTTAGGTATTTGGTCACAGTTTGAAAAAAGTAACTGACACTCTATGGATTCACACACTGACTCACAATTACAATAATCAATCCATGAGCTCCTAAGCAAGCGTCGCGCCTCTTCTGGAAAGCCTATGTCCAGGGCTGGAATCCTGCAGCAGGCCAGGGACAGAGGATACAGCAGTGGAAAGGATACTGTCTGAAGCATCTCATTGACTCCTTCATGTCCGGTCTGCTCACATCATCACAATTCCCTTCTATGCTGACCCAACCCTGCTCGTGAATCTCATGGAAGAAGCGAGGTCCTCCTAAGGAGTACCATGTCCTCTGAGCTTGAGAGAAGGGCTCCAATACGCCAAGTTGTGTAGCATGCGGAGGTCTGGATGTGGAATGTCCCTCCAAAGACAGTATGTTTGAATACTCAATTCCCAGTAGAGGGAGCTGTTTTAAATGGTTATGGACTCTTTAGGAGGTGGGGGCTTGCTGGAGGAAGGTGTCACTGGGAGTAAGCCTTGAGGTCTTAGAGTCAAGCCTTGCTGACTGCTCATGAGTTATCTACTTCCTCCTTGCTGGTGTGAAGTGACACCACCTGTCTGTTTCTGCCAGGCTTTCCTCCATGCCACACTTCCCTTTGAAACTGTCTGCCAAAGTGAATCTTTTTCTTCCACAAGACACTTCTGGTCAGGTATTTTCACCCAGCAACAAGAATGTAACTGAGACAGCATGGTCACCCAAAGGCAAAGACAGTCTAAGGAAAACATTACCTAATGGGAACTCAGCCTCAACATCGAAAGCCCCAATGCCTTTCTTCTAGAACTCCAGTATTCACAAACTAGACCCACCCTCAGTGACTCCGCCTTGGTGACATGCAACTTCAGACCAATGGACTGGCAAGATTCCTTGGCAACCTTACCCCAGCCATGCCTGGCATGTGCTGCCCCCCTCCAGGCAGTTACCACTCAGCATGGCTGGTGGAGTCCTCTCTCCTTTTTGAATGGCCCTTATGTGTCCTCAACCTGCAGCAAGCCTTGGGCCACGTCTGTCCATCCAGTCACCATTTTATGAGTTAAGGTGATTTCCAAGGCACTGAGATGTAGCAGGTGATAAGAATCCCTGACATAATGACAAACCTTGGTTCTGAACCCAGCTAAGGACTGACCCAAAAGCAGTACAAGACTTTTGCACTGGCCAGGACTGGCTGAGAGGAAGGATGTGTCTATCCATGGTTTTTAAGAGTCAGAGCCAGTGCCAACCCTTCAGGCTCAGGAACCCAGATGTCCTGGCCCAAGTCCAGTCCTTTGGGCCCCATTTATCTGTCATGCTAGGCAAGCAGTTGTGAACTGCACTGTTCTCGGAGCTAATTGAGTGTGCTGGTCTCATTTGTCAAAATTGCCCCAGGGTGAGGGAGGCATGTCTGCATGATCATTGCTGGCAAGGAGATGCCAACAGCCATCTTTGACTCCCTCGGGGGAATGCCCACCACCCAGCCAGCCCTGAGGTCTGTGTCAGCTTCACTTGTTTTTTGGGCCTGCATCTCTGGATGAGAAGCAGATTTTTTTTTTTTTGTCACTGTCATGTTTAAAGATATTTCAACTGGGTATGGCGATTCATTCATACCTATAATCCCAGTACTCATGAGAATGAGGCAGAAGGATTGCCTGCTTGGGCAACCTAGTGGAATTCCAGACTAGTCTAGGATGCAGAGTAAAACCCTGTAACAGATAGATGATCAACAGATAGGCAGACAGACGGATATAGACAGATGATAGATAGATGATAGATAGATAGACAGACAGATGGATAGATAAAGACATACAGATAGATACAGATATATATAGAGAACAAGACTCGCTTTGCCATCACAAAGCTCCCAAGCAGATGAAAAGCCATTTGTTCTCTCTCTCTCTCTCTCTCTCTCTCTCTCTCTCTCTCTCTCTCTCTCTCTCACACACACACACACACACACACACACACAGCTGACTGTCCAGCTGCACTAAGGAAATGTGGATGAGTCTACTTTAAATGTGAAGACAGAGTGCAACGACGTTCAAGGAAGGGCTTTGCCAGAAGCGGCACCTAATGTGTCTGGATGAAAGGTCCAGGCAGATGGACAGACATCCAGGCTGGGCAAGGATCCCCCTGATTTTCATGAAGGCCAGAGGATCTGAAGCAGACACCCTAGAATACAGGACGAGCTATAGGTAATGGTCCACTGTAAATAGGGAGTGCTTAAACTGTCTTTCTCTTCACTGGAAGACAACCTCTTTGACAGCGGAGGCCTTCAAAGTGTCAGACCTGATCTCTCTCTCTCTCTCTCTCTCTCTCTCTCTCTCTCTCTCTCTCTCTCTCTCTCTATCTGTGTGTGTGTGTGTGTGTGTGTGTGTGTGTGTGTGTGTGTGTGTGTGTGTTCCTGCAGTAGCATGGAGAAGAGCTCTGACCTCCTTCGGGGAGAGGTGGTCGGTGTTTACTTCCATCCACACTTGTTTTCTCTGTGAACCACAGTGATTCACACCTGCTAAGTGGTGAGGAGGCTCTGCGGGCTGCGGCAGCGCCGTCCCATTCTTGGCTGACACTTGAAGGACAAACACAGCTTAGCAAGAGCTCTCCCACCTCGCTGGGGATCAGGTTGTGCTGGACGGTTGCCAAGCCAACTGGACAAAGCAGAAACGTATGAAGGGGCTACAGGTGGATGCAGACTTGGTTCCTTCAGCCACTGCATACCCTGGTCCCAAACTAAAACCTTGGCATGTGCAAGCAGACTCCTTATACCCAGTGCTGCCCCCAGCCCTCAGTGGTAACCTTCAGAAACAAGGGTACAAGGAGTAGCCTCACATCGAAGTAGCCCTCTCAATGGAAAGTATGCTGAGAAAACTAATGCCCAAGAATGGTTCTGCCCTACAGAGGAACCGCTCTGCTGCCCTTCTCAAATGCCACAAAAAACAAGCAGTGCAAAATTCTTCAGTCATTCATTCTCTCAATTATTTTGGACAAGACCTGACAATGCAATCCAGGCTGGCTGCCAACTCACAATCTTCCCTCGGTCTTGCCCAGTGCTTGGCTTGTAGGCATAGGCACAGGCCCCTAGAGTGTGGTCAGTCTCTGGCTTCCAAGTGTTCTTAAGAAGTGATAAGACACACAGTTAGAGTAACAGTGAGACCCTTGAGTTTTATGTTTCACCATGGTGCAAGCTGAGAGCCAGCTATAAAAGAACACACACGCCACCACCTACAACAACATTGTAAAACAGAAGAAACTGCTCCTGGAAGCTGAGAAAGACCCTGGTCACATGATAGACGGCCCCACTGGGCATGTGCAGCACCCTTCTCCATAGTCATCTGCTGGAGGCCAATCACAAAACAGAGCACAGAAAAACAAGGCCAGGCACAAAGAACACCAAGGCTCTTTCATTTCCTCAGCCTGGCTACAAGAGACCCTATTAAAAAAATAATAAAGCTTAGAGGGAAACACACTCCAAGTATTTTAAATAAATTATTGACACATACCTTTCTGAAACCTCTGGACTAAATTCCTGCCTAGAAGGCTAATACTGATTCTCACTATGAGATTTTGGAAAGTCCTTTGATTAGAACATTCATACAAAAGAAACAGTAAAACACGCACGCACACACACACACACACACACACACACACACGCCCACATACACTCATGTACCAGTGATGTAAAATTGAAGAGGAAGCAGGAGACTAGTGGGAGGAGAAGAAGGCAGAAACATGTGATAATGGAGAATGAATGTGGTTAAAGTACATGATACACTTGAACAAAAGGTCATTGTGAAACCTGTCACCTTCTACAACACATATAATAATAAATAATAAAAACCATGGGCTAAGCCTGTAGCTCAGTGGAAAAGCACTAGTCAACACATGTAAGGCCCTAGGCTTTATCCCAACACCACAAAGACGCAGGGGGGGAGGGGTCAGGGGAGGGTAAGGCTGGCAGTGTGACTCAGTTGCCTAGCATGTATGAGGCCATGCGTCCAAATCTCAGCACCACATAAACAGGTATGGTGGCACATGCCTGTACTTCTAGGACTTGGGTGTTGGAGGCAGGATGATCAAGAATTCAAGGCTTCGGCTGGAGAGATGGCTTAGCGGTTAAGACACTTGTCTCCAGTGTCTAAAGCCCTAGGTTCAATTCCCCAGGACCCGCATAAGCCAGACTCACAAGGTGGTGGCCTTGGTGTT
>PVHP010001408.1:31480-108460 GCA_004024765.1 Zapus hudsonius | reverse complement strand
AACTCAGGATAAGCCAAATGTGTTTGTGTTTTTCAGGATGCAACGAGAGAGCTGTGGCCCATCTAACCCTACCAACCCACCGTAGGCTGATGGCTGAGATCCTGGCAAGAGAGGAGCCACCACAGTCATATCGTGGAGGATCCATAGGGAATCCAGCAGACAATGACAGATGAACAAGGGACCTATAACCACAGCCATTCAATCAACACAGGATAGGTCAATGAGACAGAAACCAACGATTTTCGACACAAGGACCCCTAAACTCACAACATTAAGGCAGCCTTAATACTCGCCCACCATGACTCAGGGAACTGAGCGGAGGAGGGGGTGGAAAGATTGTGAGAGCCGTGGTGGGGGAGATGGAGATGGTCCAGAGGCATGGCACCCATCAGTAACAACACACTTGGGCCAGGAAGACCAGGCTGAGTACTAGGATATCCAGGATCCCTTGCCACAAGGACTAATACAGACAGCCCATGGAGGAGGATATCCAACTGATCAGGGAGGGGGAGAGGGGATTTTGGGGAAGTTGGGATAACAACTCATGGTTTGCCCACTAAATAATGTAATTCATTATGGACAATAAATTTATATTTAAATAAAAAAAAGAATAAGCTTGGAGTACAGAGAAACAGAAGTTCAAAGCCTGGCCCCTCCACTAGGAGCACCATGACTGAGGGTGATAACACCACCTTTAAACATCAGTTTAAATAAAATCTCAAAATTAAAAAAAAAAATCATTCTAACAGATGAATATGGGCTGATTAAATCCATGTATTCAGTGCACAATTCACACAGGAGCCCCTAGGATTGTGTTGATCTAAAAGACAAGCAAGTATGACTTAGATTCTAATTTCAAGAGTCATGGGATTACATGTCAGTTACACTTACCTCTCTGATCCTCCTTTAACTTATCTCATATTGTAAGAATGAAATGAAAGAATATGAGAAATATCCCAAAATATGATATTTGATACCTGCTAGGCACAACCAGATCTTTAACAGATTTTAGTGACCTTTAAAATAACAGGTGTATGGTATAAATAAATTGTCACACAGAGACTAGTAGACTAGTTGTGTATTTTAGCCATGTTCTTTCAAACCTACATCAAAATTAAAGGCAGTTATGAAAATGTCCCTAATGAGGCTGAAGAGATAACTCAGGGTACAAAATGCTTGTTATATAAGCATGAGGAGACCTGAGTTTGGATCCACAGAACCCATGTAAATAACAACATAATAGTATGTATATCTGCAGTCCCAGTATTGCTACAGTGAGTTGAGAAGTGGAGACAGGATAATCTATAAGATCATGAGACTGCTACCCTGGCACAAGCAGTAGAGAACAATAAGAGACCCTCAAAACAAGATGGAAGGTAAGGAACAATACCCAAGATGGTCCTCTAACCTCCACATGCCCTGTGATATGCAAAACTTGCATTCACACACATGGACATACACACATAGGAAGACAACACACAAAGACACACATAAAAAGAGCTGTCCATATTGAAAACAATGGCATGTAGTTACAAAATGTCATAGTAGTGTCATGAGAAGCATTAAGGATCCATAAAGAGACCCAAGTATTTGATTTGGGCAATAAAGCATTAATGGTCTTTGTTACCTGCTGAGGTTTTCAACTTTCAGAATATTCCATATGATGTCTGACTGGTCATGGATCTGGGCATATTTGTGTCTACTGTATTCTTTCTGTGGCTGTCCTGTGCCAAGCAGGGTAAACGCTGCAGCTATGATTCAGCAAGGTTTATGGTGGACAGACAAGTTGTATGGAGACCAAGTTGAAATAACCATTGGGAAATGGTAACTTGTTGTTTTAATAAAAAAGAAAAAAGGAGCTGGTCCGGGTCCGGCTGGAGTTTTCCCAGGGTCGCTTCTGCTCCCCAGCTGGGAAGAGGCGCCGATTTTGGGAGGCGGGGCCGGCTGCTGTCCCGGGCCAGGTGTGCTGCTGGCCAGCTAACACCTGGGCGCTAGCCAACTCCATATCTGCGGCAGCGGCAGTGGGGGACCCGAAACCGGGCACCCATGGAGGCATGTCCATGGGCCTGAGAGCCCGTGTAAGTGTCACAGCTCTGTGTGTTCAGCTCTGGAAGCATGGCTTCCTAGGGGAATCATGGTTCCCCATGTGTTACAGTGCATTCCCGGGAGAAAAAGCATCCATATGCAAGAAGTCCCAATCACCAATCACCAAAGCCATCCTTATTGTAATCTTTATTGTAACAGTATTGTGGGTTTAAATAGAAATTGAGGAGGAGGGAGGGAAAGAAATGGGCAACGAGGATTGGCAGAAATCAGCAACCTGTGAATCCCTGCTTTGCCTGCGGACGTGAGTTTGGCCACATATTAGATGGTGGTGGCAGCGAAACTGCCACCTTCTAGGCACAGCTGGGGTGCGAACCTGGGTCTATGTGGCATGCTTTTGGGGGGCTTGGGAGTCTCAGTGTTGAGGGTGGAGATAGGGAAACGCCTACTGGGGTTAGCCACCGGGGTTTCAGACCTCCTTTAACACCCTCTTAACCCTTTGTCCTCTGTGCCCTCCTTAAGCAATACCAACAGTAACTGAATGGGAACTTCCAGGCATAGGTGGTTATTGGGGTGCCAGAAATCACAGCAGAAAAAATGAGTGGAATTCGATGTTTTAAGAAGGAAATTTGAGTTTTGCTGGTACAAAGTCTAAAGGAGAGGTCCATGAGGATTTGGACAGAAGGATGCAGCTTGCAGAGCACCCCAAGTCAAACTCAGCAGTATGTTTACCATCCATTCTCAAGCTGCCTCGGCTCTGGTCTGGGAATAGCTTCAGGGCAGAGGTCATCCCTTCCCGACACCATCCCCTTCAGACATACACACTCCAACAATGGGATCTGAGGAGGGCTGTTCTAGTCAGTGAAGGATGTGTTCATGCAGGGCTTTGAGAACACCATGTATGGAGGAAGGCTGGTCAGAACCAGCCAACATCTTCACTGGACTCATACTTTATAGACAAGTAAGCTTGGCAGAGGAAGCAATGCCTAGGCTTGGACCAGTGCCAAGGACTGGTCTTGGAGTCAGGAGACCAAGAGCCAGAACTGCCTTGGGCCAAGACAGATGGCAGAGCTATCGATGGGCACTGGGGAAGCCTGCATTCCTGAGCTGTGCTTTCCATTATAGCCACACCTCATGATCCTAGACTCCAGATTTGGCACTCACCTACTTGCAAAACCTATTTGTATTCCCTTGATTGGTAAATAACAGAGCTTTGCAGTCATTTGCAGACATGAACAGAGCTGTCTCCATTTACAGCAAGGTGAGAATGCTAGGCCTCCTTGGGTAGGCTCTCATCACACTAGAAACAAAGGTCCTTTTGAGGGCCTATTTTTATGTTGGTAGGATTTGGTATAATTTTTCTGTTCAGTATAGCCATGGAGCACAGTCTGTCTAGCTGTCCTCAGTACAAACAGCTCATGATGTGCTTTCTGTGTTAATAAGCTTCCTTCAGGTGCAAGTTATGGTGCTCCTGGCTATGAGTTCAATGTCAATGAATCCATATCTATGAGCAAGAAACACACATATACAAGGTTGTATATTGATCAGCTGACAAAAAGTGCTGTGACCAGAAGCCTGCCGGAAACTAAGTCTGGATGTCCCCTAACAATAGTGCCCTAGTTCTTGCTACCTCAGCAGTCAGTGTCTGTATAACACACGCGCCATGATGAAGATGCAACATGCCTCCCATAGGCTCATGTGTGTGACCACTTGGTTCCCAGCGAGTGGTGTTGTTATGGAAGGAACCATCTACCTTCAGGAGGTAGAGCCTTGCTGGAGGAGGTGGTCATGGGTGATGAGCTTTGAGATCTTATACCCCCACTTCCTGTTCATCCTCGGCTTCCTTCCTACTCCTGCCACCATGCCATCCCTGCCAGGATGGAGCATCCCCCCTTGAAACTGTAATTAAAATAACTCTTTCCTTCCTCAAGTTGGTTCTGGTAAGGTATTTGTTTACAGCAAATGCAGCTGTTGGTGGGTTCTCAAGCTGCCTGGTCCAACTGTTCTTGTTCATGTTCCTAGTAGGCTGGAGGTCAAGGATGCTGGAGAGGGATTCTCTGCTGGAATCAAATAGAAGATTCTCGCATAGAGCATACTGAGGCTGAGCTCAAACCTCTAGCAACTCCTCCTCGGCATTTCTGTCCCCCACTTTGGAGCTGTTCATCTGACCCAGTCCCCCGGAGTCCAGGCAGCATGGAGGATGGACACATGCAACATAATGCATCACAACTATTTGAATAATGAGCTACAAGTGCACTTGGTGGCCTGGAATATGGTACATGGACCCACCGTGGGCTAGAGAAAAGCTTTTATAGCATTTCTTCTTACTAAGGTGTATTTCTCTTCTGTCCCCAGACTCCCCACGACCTCATGGGCAAAGGTTCCAAGAACTCATAAGCCCTGACTTCTGACCACTGATTCAGAGAGATGCCAGATCCTGCAGGAAAGTATACTCCCCTAGGGACAAATAAGAGAAGAACCTACTTGAACTTTATCAGGTAGAGACAGCATTCCCCACCAGCACTGCCAAACCACAGTTACTACCTTTGTCTCTTTGGGATCATGATATGGTTTGATCATAACAATAGAAAAGTTTATTCTTAGTGCAAACTATCTGCAAAACATCAACTTCCAAAGCTTAATAAAACCTCTGTAACCTCAGAGGAAGCTGTTTTGTGAAAGTGTGTGAGGAAAAGGGTCTACCATTATTCCTGAGTAGAGAGCAGCTTCCCAAGGCCCCAGGCCCCAGGATTTGGGGTAACTCTTAGACAATTTCATCATTTTTACCCCCACATATATATTTCAGTGCTTCTTGGTGCTTCTGCTGAAGACAGTTCAGTGGTATCGAGGGTTGGATCTGTCCTTTTATGATTGTAGAAATAACACCCATCCAGTGATGGTTTTGGGCATTCTTTCCAAATAGTATAATAGCTTCTGTGGGAGAAAACAAATGAAAATATATGCCTTCTTGCTTCTGGAAAAACTGAGAGAATGGACAGCAGGGTCTGATCAACCTGAAATTTCAAAGATGGAGGACAGACCAGATGCATGGGGGACCTCCTCCTAAGGTCATCCCTCCCCCAGCCCCAGAGTACTTAGACAAGATTTTCATGTTCGTATAACAAGCCTTAGATCACAGCTCTTTCTTATTCACTGAAAGAATAAGCAACAATGACTCTCAGTGTTTCTAAAGAGGTTTGAGGACTACAGACTTGACCTCTCTACCCATAGTCTTCTGCATTCATAATCCAGTTGTTTGCAAGGTCAGCTTTTTTGGAAGCAAAGACCAGCTTTAGCTAGAGTTCCCACCTCTAAATCAGAAAGGCCCAAGAATAAACACTGGACTCCTGCCCTGATAGCAGCCCTAGTGTCTGCATTCCTTTATTCATTAATTCATTTATTCACTTTGAATATAGATAACATATGAAATTTTATATTATAAATGAATAAGTTCATTCATTTATTCACAGTGGATATTGGGTACCAGCTGTAGTGTTTGTACTATGCTGGGCACTGGCGATAAAGCCAAAAGCAAAGCATCATTCCTGCCCTCAAGGAGCTTTTGAGTCAAGCTCAGTTGAGGAGAAGGGCAGTTGGGAAAGCCTCTGCCAGCCTGTATGGAGGCTGCTGGGTAAAATAACTACCAGTGCTGCTGAAACACAGAAGAGGGTATCCAGTACCAACGGCAGTATTCAGGAAAGCTCCCCTGAAGGTGAGACTGAGAGCCATGCAAGAGAGAGAAGCGGTCTAAGGCTAGCACAGGCAAAGATGAGAGATCGGCTGCTGGCAGATTTCCCTGCCTTTGTCAAAACAGCCAAGAATCTGAGGAAGAGAGAGGGGGAAATGAGAGAGGAAAGGAAAAGGCCAAATCATGCAGAGGCTAAATACCTACACTTACACTTGGCCCAGATATCTGAATTCCCCTTATGGGGCGACCAGGTTAACCTCCTGATACCTCTGCTGGAACCTGATATGCCCTGTGGTCCTGGAAGGTGCCCATAGTGTTGTCTTGGAATCTGGTTAGATGCTTCCCTCTTGTTCTTGGTTACCCTCCTTTTTACCACAACTGAGTCCTGAATTGTTTATGTTGAGAGTTCCAAAGCCATATGACCGTGGCTTGCTCATACTTACTTGGTCCTCTTCTCTGCCCTTCCTCAGCACTCGGTGCTCCTCACTCCACAAGTCCCTCACTCCTTCCCGGATTGTTCTTGTTCAAGTTCCCAGTGGGTTGGAGGTCAAGGGTGCTAGAGAGGGGCTCCTCAGCTCTGCTGCAATCAAATGGAAGATTCTGGTATAAAGCATGCTGAGGCCGAGCTCCATACCTCTAGCAACTCCTCTTACACGTTTCTGTACCACTTCAAAGCAGTTCATCTCAACATGGACCCATGTGGAAACCTGTGCTGGAAGAAAGGGTATGACTTCCAGGATCACACACCCAGGCATGGGAGACAGCTGCCTATTCCATAATGCCTAGCTGCAGTCACAATTAAATGTTCCTTTCAGCTCATTTTATACTTTCCCAACGACCTGTCTTTGCCAAATAGCTGTTTTATTCTCAGACTGGGAATCTGTGATTCCAAATGTGTCCTACAAACTTCAGAGAAAACCAGCAGCAAAGACATAGTGAGCCCTCACGGGGTTTTTTTTTTGTTGTTGTTGTTGTTGTTTGTTTGTTTTTGTTTTCTTTAACTGAAGGTCTAGCCATACTTTTGTCTTGGACTGTGTAGGAACACTGAAACATGAGTTGGGGAGTTAGTTTAATTCCCAAAGGAAGATCCATGTATCACCTGCTTATGGGTGACCCTGAGTGGGCTAGTTGCTGAATTGGGTTTTGAAGAAGCTCTATATCAAAGGTCAACTAATGTCAATGTCTCTGGGGACAAAACAAAAAATGATTGCTGCTGAAATCACAGGACAGCTGCACTTCTAGCTCCCTGGCTCCTCTCACACAGACAGCCAAGTCCATGATTCATGACACTGAGCAGCCACAACCTAGTGCCCTTCACTCCTGGAAATGACCCACGATGCTGATCCTGTCTAGAGCATTCATTCATTCCCTGGGTTGGCACATTCAGCAGACCTGAATTCGTTCTCTGTGCCTCAGTACGAATTATATAACCTGTATCTCCTGTGCTCTTCCATTCTCCCAGGCAGGATTTAGAACTCCCAGGTTCTCTGAGCTTTTTCTTATAAGCACTATATCGTTTGCCTTCCTGAGGCTCTAGGAATAATCTTGTCTAGTTGTCTTTGAGTTCTCAGTACCTAAAAAGTATGTGATTAGTATGTGATGAGTCCTAAAGCAACACTCGCTGAAGGAAGAAAATGAGACACATGAGGAATTCTTACAGAATATGAGGAGCTTTAGTGGCATGCTTCAGGGATAGAATTTACCATCTGCATAGACCAGGTGCTTTACTCCCATGAACCCTTTGGTTGCTCCCTCAACATACCATGCAGAAGACAGCACTTTCTTCATTAAAATGCTGTGGAGACATAGAGATTATACATAAGTAGTACAAGGTGGAGCCAGCTTCAAATCCAGGTCTATCTACTCCCATATACCTAGGCTCCCTTCACTGTTCTGACTCAAAAGATTCAGCCACATGTTCCCCAAACACCACCCCAGCCCTGTAGAAACCTAGATTTCCTTCAGGTTACCATCTGTATCATTGCCTGATTTTGCAAGTATTCTGTGCAGAAAAGTCATTTAAAAGACCAAGTCAGTTGGAACTTAAGAAAAAACACACACAAGAGAATCCATGATCCGTGGCTTGTTGTTATGCACATATATGCCTAAGTTGACTCACTAAATCTTTCTACTTCCCAAAGGATGTATAAACTAAACTTACTCACTCGCCCATCAGGCTTTCTAGGATATCTGTGTGGTACCTGCTAGTTTAGAAAAGAGAACAAAAAGACCCAAGGGAAAGTTTTAGGCCCAGACATTTTACTAGGGGGACTCCTTTGCATTTTAGAGAGTATCAGAGTTTTCTTCTCAGTAGGGGGTTTCCTCCAGAATTTAGCTCAGCAAAGCACAGAGCTGCCTCTTATGAAACTGACCTTCCAGAATTTTCAAACTCCAGAGTACAATCAATTGTATTCAGTATTGATTGCTACAGTTTCTCTATTAATCATATTGTGAAAAACTGGTAAAGCACAGCTATCATTTTCATATTTCACATTTCTTGACCAGGTTGATACTTGTGAGAAAGTCTATCAAATCTCATTCTGCTAGATAAACTCTTGAGGTTAGCAAATCTATAAATCTTAACAATTTATGCTGTCAAAACCCTAAAAGGCATGCATTTACTGACATTTACTGCATGCATACACACACTCTGGGGTCACAGACACACATGTGATAACAAGATTAAGGTCAGCCATAAAAAAATTATAAATAAAGCTGATTCCCTAAGGACAGTGAGAACAAATAGCCTTCTGGGGGCTCCAGCTACATGTGACCACATGGGAACACAACTCCAACATGTCAGGACTCAGATCCTGTTATTAGCCTTGCCTGATTGGTCTACATGCTGTGCTGCTCTTCCTCCTCTCCCTGTTGTCAACCCATCCTGTGCAGTTTTGTCGTTTTCTCCTCCGCGGGCACGTGGGCCATCGGAGCCGGGGGAGCTGTCCACTGTCTCAGGGCTGGGGCCCACAGAGCTGGGGGGATGGCGCAGGGGGATCCTGCAGGGCATAGAGGCAAGCAGATACGTATTGTATATCCACGTGGTTCTTTATTCAATTGGGGGACTTACACTTTATAGGAAAAAGGAGGTCCGGGGCATGGGAAATGGGGAAGAGAAGAGGAGATTGGTTGATGGGGGTGGGGAGTTGGGAGCCTGCACTGTGATAGGTTGGTGGGAAAGGTGGTTGGGGACAACCTGAGAACACCTCATTTGGGGGCCATGAGTGGCGGGAAATACGTGATGCTAGCCAAGGTCCGTGGGGTTGGGTACATGGAAGTTTTGCTGATACCCAACGCTAGTCCTGCTGAGATGGGAATGCTGGTTTCGGTGGCCAGCCCATGGGGGTGGGAGTTAGGGTAGGTGGAGCTGGGAAACCATTGTTTCCGAGTTGCCAGGGTTTCACCTTACTCATACACCATTAACCCTTAGCTCTCCGTGCCCTCAGTAGCAGAGCCAACAGGCGGTGCCCAACACAGTTTTACCAACAAGACCCTGCCTCAGATTTTGTTGAGCTTCACACAACCCAGCATAGACTGAAGAGACACTCTCAAGGAAGGACAGCTGAGAATTCCATATTTTTTTCTAACAGAATGCATTAGTTGGCTTTCTATCCCTATAACACATGATCTGAGAGAATCCACTTTCCAAAAGAAGTATCTAACTTGAGTTTTGATCTTACAGGGCTCACAGTTCTGAATCTCAGGTGAAACCTTGGACTTCTGGAAGTTAAAGTTGATAAAGATCATGGGACCTTTGAAGTTGGGCTGAGTACAATTTGCATTGTGAAATGATCATGAGTCCATGAAGGCTGGGGCAGAATGTGGTGGTTTGAATGTAATTGTATATATGCCATCGCCTGAGGTATTTTCAATTTAGCTTATAATTTAAGTCACCAGCAGCCTGTGGGAAGATGTGCCACAGAGAACAGATCGATCTTAAGTACAGCCCTAAGGTGTGTAAAGAGCCAGTTTGAGCTCTGGCTGCTTGTGTTTGCTGTCTATTGGTGGTGTGTCTCTGCTATGGAAATATGGTGAAGAAAACCAGCTTATTCCACCATGATGAATCCTCCCCTGGATTCTGTAAGTCTGAAATAAACCCTTTCTGCCCATAAACTCCTTCAGGTCCAGTGTTAATTCCAGCAACAAAAAAGTAACACAACAAACAATTGGTACCAGGAATGGGGTTTTGCTGCAATGAATCTGACCATGTGCTTGGTCTTTTAGAATGTGTTTGCCAAAGGAATGTTGAATTATTTAGTACTTTGGATTGAAGAAGCTTTGTAGTGCTGTAAGCAGAGGTTTGTGGGCTATTCTGGGGAGAGTTTGAAAATTCTAAATAAAGAAGTATTGTGGACTGTGAAGGCTTGGCTTATGAATTTTTAACAGAGAAAGAGAGAACTTTGTTAGAACTGGGCTACTGGCAGAAAGGCTATCTACATTCTTTCACCCATGCACAGAGTTTGATCAAGGTTGAATTTAAAAATAATCAGCTGGTGTGAATGGCAGAAGGTATATAACAGACAGATATGAAAGCTTCACAGTTTATCACAGGAAAAATTCAAGCAGGTTTAAAGGTATTGGCACAGAGACTAGTTTTAGGTTACTTAAGCTGCAATTGCTAAGCAGATTACCAACATTAAGGGTGGGTCAACTGTTTTGCCTTGAAACAATGGAAATGATACCATGAGGGTGAGCCATGGAGTGGTCAAGCTAATAGGAATACAAATTATTTTTAAATGAGAAGGCTTGAAGGAAGAATTCTGAAGGAGTAAGCTGCTCCTCAAGGTCAAAGTTTATTTGTCAAGGTCAAGGATTTCCAACTTTGGCTATACCTCATACCTGTTGCTAGTTTTGGAAGCAAGAGGTTCCATTTAGAGGGAAACAAGTCATGAAATGCAATATGATGTTGTTTTATTGGAAATGGCCCCTGGACTCTATTCTAAAGGAGCCTCAGGAGAACTCTGTGCCTTTTGCCTGGCTGCCTGTGTTACTTTCTGATGCAGTCATCTACCCTGTTACTGCTGTCCTCAGTCATTACAACCAATCTTAATCAGCCTTCCAGTGTGGACTGAAGATCAGTGGCTCTCCAAGAATTCTCCAGGCCTTCAGATTGGGACTGCTGAGGCATCCAGCTTCATGAACTGAATAGCTACAGGGTTCTCTGACTCTCTAGCCTGCATACAGCTATTGCTGGCCTGTATCTTGTAAGTTGAACTAATAAATCTCCTTTATAATACATTTCCTCTAGAGAAGCCTGGCTAATAGAGTTTCAATCCATGGCCAGATAACCTTGTTGCTTTTAAGTCTGTGGAGAGGGGCAACAAATCATGATGCATCACATGGTGGAAGAAAAACATCCATCTCATGGATGAGCATAACAGCAACAGGAAGTGGCAAGATTTTCACTATTCCCATCAGAGCACATCCCCAAATGATTGAAGGAAGACCTCCCATCTCCTAAAGGTTCCACAATCTCCCAGGAGTGACAAGCTGGGGACTAACCATTAAAATAGAACTAAACTAAACTAAAGCACCTAGTAACCAATGTCAAAGATAATGAGAACATACCAAGAAGCAAAACACTAGCTAGATTTATATTGAAAAATAAAATTGCACCTCTCCATTTTAAAAACTGAAGATTGGCCAAAACCTCGCTGTAAGACACATAATTTATATTAATAAAATATTGCTGGGGCTGGGGAGGTATCTCAGCATTTAAAGGCATTTTCTTACAAGTCTGCCAGCCCAAGTTAAATTCTCTAGCATCCACATAAAACCAAACACAAAGTGACACACACATCTAAAATCTTAACACACCTCCAGCAATGAGTGAGAGAGCCAAGAGAACACAGAATCTCATATACCAGCTACTATCTCATATAACACACAGTGGGAAAAGAACAAAGCAAGGGAGACACTCTCTCGCCTAGGTGGAGAGGACAAACACCCCAAGGCCCCTAAAAGTACATTCTCTCTGTGTCTCTGTCTCTGTCTCTGTCTCTGTCTCTGTCTCTCTCTCTCTCTCTCTCTCTCTCTCTCTCTCTCTCTCACACACACACACACACACACACACACACACACACACACCTGCCATGAGTTTTGGAGACACAGGCTCATCTCAATCATTTTCCAGCGCACTGTTACCTGATCTCTTTTAAATTCATCTCACTCACATCTCTTCTCACAGACTGGACTTTGCCAAGTGACTGTCAGTGTTATTTTCATTTTTCATGTTTCAGTAGTCTCTTCTTAGCAACATTCTCTTGGACTTTTGTACTACCTGTAAAACCTTATCGTAATTTTGTAGTGAAATCATAGTAATTTGCTGACACTTTTCTCTTCCATTGATATTTTCCTCACACCTCCTTTGCCCTGTAGCTTATTCAAGCCTTTAGCTTCCTCAATAAAAGTCACAGCTCCAACCCTAGGACTTGGCTATTTGCCAAGGATTCTGACCTCCTCCCTGCAAGACACCTTCCTAGTGAGGAGGTCCTATTTCTCTAGACTGGGGCTCCTCTTTTAACTTCCTTCTTCCTAAATAACTGCAGACTGGACACAGCTTTAACTTGAACTAGACTCATTGTTCTGTTGCTGAGATGAGTTGGGAAGATATTATTAAGCATCCTTGCTCTGACATACTTTTCCAATGCTTCCACTATAAACAGGTCCAAACTGTCACAAGGGCCCCTTTGTCCTAGACCTCTGCTTACAACATGACAACAAACACCATCAGCCCTTCTCTGTCCTTCCATCTTTCACCACCCTAAACACCTGCGACTCTTCCTAAGGGCTTTCTGTGGCCAAGCAGGTGTCCTCAGACTGCAGGTAGAACAATCCAAAAGTGCCATAGAGGGACGCTTAAAGCCCTGGGAACCTCAGGTTTGATGGATAGAAGAATAAAAATGCTTTGACTTCCTCAACTTACAAATAGGATATCTTATGCATTATCTGAGTCGTGGGTGGGACTGAGCCCTAGTTATATAACAGGAACTTTCTAATGAATGAATGCACCTTCTCCTAGTTTCCTTCCACTCCATGTCTCACTTTTATTCTTCCCCATAGAAATAAACTTCTTGCGATTGAAATGTCACCTCATGGTCTTCCTATGGGAAAGCCAGCGATGACCATCACTGCTCTCATCTGTTACACATTACACTTTCTGCTCCACTAATTGGAGCTCATATACAGGTTATTTTAGTGACATAAAAAGGTCACGCTGTTTGCAAACTTGACCTTATAATAAACTGAATACTGGTCTGGAAACTGCACTGTTTTGAGAAATTTGCTCCTGCATGAGTAGTCTTATAGCTCATAGAGGTTCAGTCCTTTCTAGCCTTGAACTCCTCAGCATGGGTCACTTGAGCTCTATTACTGGGGTCCCCATAGTAGCCATCTTATACACATGCTCACTAGACCAAATCATTGACACTCTACTCTATTCACCCTTCCATGCCCTAGAGGGCACAGAAATTACTCTATGGAGCAGACAACTACAATAGATTTAATATCCAAATAATTTTTACAGGGCACCAGGTGAATGATCATCGAGATTGGTGAGAACACGTTGCTTTCAGAAAGTGTCACTGGTGACAAGGCTAGAAAAAAACAAATTGGATGTGCAACTAAATTATTTATCATCTACACTAGGATAAACAAGTCCATGGGAAAAACACTTGTATAGACCATCCTAGCTCCAATGGGTAAAATCAAGCTCATGATCTCATTCAAAATTCAAATTCCTCCCTTCTCAACATCATTCTGTAATGGGGTAAGCTGGGGGTTAGAATTTAGGTGATGCCCAGCAAAAATTTAAATGCACTCCAAAGTTTAAAGAGTACCCGAGTTCTTGTCTATAAAGTTAAAGAATTAAAAGCATAGACATCAAGATAGTAAGGTATAGTGGGAGACTTTATTATTTAAGGGAACATGGGGAGTTACAGTGTTCTCCAGCCACAAGTGTAGGGAAAACACATGTCAGAGAGTTTAATAGAACTTACTCTGTTCAGCTAAACAAGCATCAGAAGAAAAGATAACAGAGGGCTCCCATCATGAGAAGGAGAGGTTCATGTGGGAAGAATCTGGAGCCTTGCCCCACCCCCACCATTAGCTGGGGTGGGGTAGGCCTTACCTTTCTAAGGCCAGGAGATTCAGAGGTCCTTCTGCTAGCTTGCCATGTGGGGAAGAGAAAGAGGATTAACTGTTTAGTCAGTATTCCCTGCCCTAGGTGGGCAGGGAGACCATTGACTGGTTCATATCTGACCAATAAGTTTTAGCCCCTAGGTTTGGGCTCTGGATAGAGACACCTCCCACTCAAGGGGCAGGTGCCTATGGAGCTGCATGACCGTCACAATTCTTTGTCTGTGGTATAAACTGAATGTGGTGGTTTGATTTGTGTGTCCCCCATGAACTTTTGTGTTCCTAATGCGTGATGACCAGCTGATGGCAATTTTGGAATTGGAACCTTGTTGGAGGTGTATTATTAGGGGTGGGCTTATGGGTATTATAACCAGTTTTGCCTTGTCAGTGTTTGGCACATTCTCCTGCTGTTGTTGTCCATCAGATGCTGGCCAGAAGGTGATTCCCAGCCTCTACTCATGCTACCATTTTCCCTGTCATCGTGGAGCTTCCCCCTGGAGTTGGTAAACCAAAATAAACCCTTTCTTCCTACAAGCTCTTTGGGGTTGGGTTCTTTGTGCCAGCAAAAAGCTAACTACAACATATACTGAGGCCCTACCCTGAAGTTCCCCAAAGTACAGCTGACAAAATAGATTTTGTCTGGTTACTGTTTCCTTTACACACATGAAAATTCTTCATGGTAATATTGTACATTTACATTGTCTGAACTACCAGGAGTGCTGTTTAAACACGGTCCCCTTTTACTGAAGCTAAAATAATCTACCTAGATAAATTCCCAATTCATATTGGATGCCTTACTGTGGCCAAAATAAGCCTCATGTGTTTCCTCTAAGCCAGTGGTTCTCTGGCAGGAGTCACTTTGTAACCCAGAGAGTATCTGACAATGCCATCTTTGGTCTTCACAAGGAGGGTGAGGTGCTAGTGGCACCTAGTGGGTAGAGGTCAGAGGTGCTGAAGGACCTGCTGCATGCCACACGGCTGCTCCACACAGCTCAAAATGACAACAGTTTGAATAAACCCTGGTATTAAAACCATTCACTTTTGGCACTGCCTTAGACATGCGGAGAATGTTTATGGAGTTGATGTAAATTACAGACCCAGGTGATGCAGAAGGGAGAATAAGGCCGAGGGAGTCAGTAACAAACATACGGCCTGAGCTGGAGTGTTGTCAAGGGAAACTGTCAACACCCTGACCCAGCTTGCTCCTTCTGTAGCTCCCAGAATCTCTCCACGACTTCAGAATTGCTTTGTATTATTGTGATTGGTGGATGACCTTTTCGTATGAATTTGGCTTGAACAGTGCAATTGACAGCAAAGAAACAAATAGGCTCTGTTTTCCCCTGTGATTTTAATGTGGATGATAGCATTTTTCTCTGTAAAAGTTGACACTTCCTGTCTAGCTTGTATGGAAAATACCATGATTATAATGGTAATAACTACCTTTTACTGTTCTGGTGGAATTGTGTCCCTGAAAAAGATATGTTGACATCCTAACTGCAGGTTCCTGTGAATGTGGTCCCACTTGGGTTGCAGGGTCTTTACATATGTAACCAAGTTAATCTGAGGTCGTACTAGACCAGGATGGTTTTCTTATAAAGTCCAAGATCATTCTGCACACAAAGACACACAGAGAAGGATTTCAAACTGGAGTGATACAATTGTAAGACAAGGCATACCAGGGATTGTCAGGAGCCTCCTCAGAAGCTGGAAAGAGGCAAGGGAGGCTTTTCCATCACATGGTCCTACTGTGCTTGGAGTCTGTAGTTAATTCAAGGCTCTCTGGAATTATGCGTAGAGGTCTGGCTTCACTTGGGGAACAGCATGGAATAATGGAAGAGCTAATTCTCTGTTACCGGAGGATGTGCCAGGTGCTCCCCACTCAACTGACTATTTGATTCTCACCATGACTGCCGTAGATTGAGTTCTGCCATCTATTGATGGAACAGAGAGGTGAAGTCACTTGCCCCAAATCTAACAGCTAGACCTTGGCAAAGTCAAGATCAGCACTGGTTTGTTCTGACTCAAAACCATTCTGTCTCCGCCTGCACTGCTCACCTCCAAAAGGCTCTGCTCAGACCCATGGTGGTGGAGGGCAGAGTACAGAGTGGAGAGCAGGGCTCAAAGTATTAAAGTCTGAGTTCAAATTCTGTCCCTTCCTCACTGGGTGATTTTCAGCAGATTTGAGGCTGAGTTTCATCACGTTCATAGTAGATAGAAGAAGAGAGAAAACTCAGTAATCTGAATGTTACCAACTGGGTAATAATGGGTTGAACACTTGGTGTGGAGAATGTCTTCAAGTGGCCTCAGGTGAGCTGCCACAGAGCATCATAGTGTAGAGACATCACTGCCTTTAAAAGGGCCACTTAAGCTATTTGGACAGTTTTCATCACGCCACTGTGAACCCCTCAGGTTCACTCCTAGTAAAGTGATGGCTCACAGACATAATAGTCTCCTCAGGTCCACAGCTGTATGTGAGATGTCCCAGAGGCTGCAGAGAAAATTCCCACAGCTTTATGATGTGGCTGTGGAGCTTCCAATCATCTGGGAGTTGGAAGGAGCTTGCTGTCTCAGCAGAGGCTGGGTGCCTTCCCGCAGCCAAGAATGCCAACCTTGGCTCTTTACCTTCCTGGGTATCATGCTCTAGTGTGAGGAATGTGAACTGACACATGCTTTCTGAGAGAGAGTGAGGAGGGAGGGAGAGACTGAGATTAACAGAGCACCTTAATAGATACTAAAACCATCTGGACCTCATATCATGAATATGGCAATAAGCGTGATAATTCACATGACCCAGTCCAAAACATAAACTTCACTCTTGGAGACAAGAGCTTGTCTACTGGTGTCATGGTTTGATCCAGGTGTCACCCACAAATGAACATGTTCTAAATGCTCGATCTCCAGATGATGGCAGTTTGGGAATTAGAACCCACAGCTCGAGCTGTGTTGATGGGGGTGGACTTGTGGGGGTTATAAGTCAGCTTCCCCTTGTCAGTGTTTGACACACCTTCCTGCCACTGTTTGCAGTGCTGTGGCGGAGGTGATGTCCACCCTCTGCTCATGCCATCGTTTTCCCTGCCAGAATGGAGTTTCCTCGAGTCCATAAGCCAAATAAACCCATTCCTCCACAAGCTGCTTTTGTTTGGGTTCTTTCTGTACAGCAACAGAGAAAGTTGACTATAACACCTCGGATGGCTGTAAGGTAAAGAGAGGAGATTAGACATTGCTGCTATAAGTGAATAGGCCCTGTGGGAAGAGAAAAATAGAAAATGAGCCAGAGAAGCACAGTCAAGTCTTTCAAATCCAACCTTCAGGCACATTACTCTTCTTATGTGGGGAAAAGTGAGTCAGAGTGAGGGATGGAGAGACATCTCTCACTAAGGACACTCTATGAAAAGATTAGGACTAAAAGTGCTTAGCCCTTCCTGATCTTCTTAGAAATCATTTTTCTTGTCCTTAAAATAAGAATCGGGGCTGAAAAAAATTGCTAAGTGGTTAAGTCATTTGCCTGCAAAGCCTAACAACTGGGGTTCAATTCTTCAGTACCCATGTAAAGCCAGATGTACATAGTGCATGATTCGGGAGTTCATTTACAGCAGCTGGAGGCTCTGCTGTGCTCTCTCTCTTTCTCTCTCTCTCTCTCTCTCTCTCTCTCTCTCTCTCTCTCTCTCTCTCTCTCTCTCTCTCTATCTGTGTGTATGTGTCTGTCTGTCTGTCTCTGCTTGAAAATAAATTAATCTTTCTTGGTGTGCTGCAGTTACTAGTCAGCCACAGACTTTTGAGGGAAAACATCTGACTCTTCAGTGACCTGTGATGCTAGCCTCTGATTGGCAGCAATTTAGGTTAGTTGAATGAATTTTCAACTTTTCCATATTTTCAGCTTACAAGTGAAGTTACATCACAAGCAGAGGACAGTCTGATAGTATATTATCAGCAATGACATTTAATGGGGTGAGCTGGGGGTTAGAATTTAGGTAACGCCCAGCAAAAATTCCAATGCACCCCCAAATTTAAGGAGTACCTGAATCCTCGTCTACAAAGTTAAAGAATTAAAATCATAGACAACAAGATATTAAGGTATAGTGGGAGATTTTATTATTTAAGGGAACATTGGGAGTTACACAGTTCTCCAGCCACCAGTGTGGGGAGAAAAAAACATGGAGAGTTTAACAGAACAGAGGGCTCCCTTCATGAGAAGGAAAGGTTCATGTGGGGAAAACCTATAGCCTGCCCCCACCCCAGCTATTAGGCTGGGGTGAGGGAAGGCCTTACCTTTCTAAGGCCTGGAGATTCAGAGGTCATTTTGCTGGCTTGCCATGTGAGGTAGAGGGGGTGGATTAGCTGCTCAGTAAGTATTTCCTGCCCTAGGTGGGCAGGGTGACAGGTGGTTGGATCATACCTGACCAATCAGTTTTATCACCTAGGTTTTAGCTCTAGCTAGAGACACCTCCCACTCAAGGGGAGAGGTCTATGGAGCTGCCTGACCCATTACAACATCATGGGGAGATGAGCACCAGTCCGCCTCAGGAATTCAGGACACTAAAGAAACAGAGGGGACACTGGATTTGAATCTTGACAGGTGAATGGCACTGGGCCAGCTGGAAGAGGAGAGAGAATTCATTGGAAGTAAAAACATGTTTAATAATGACAACACTATTTGAATAAACATTTGGACGTTCAATAAATGTCCATTAATAGGATATTTAAAAAATATATTGATCAACTAAATTTGGAATAACATGCATGGGAATTTTAAAAAAGAATTAATTTGATTTGTATAAAATAACCAAGAAGGATTTGCATGGAGGGCTGGGGATATAGCTCTGTTGAAGAGCTCTTGCTTAGTGTGTAAGAGGTTCTAGATACTGCAAATTTTTTAATAGTGTATTGAAGATAATACCACTTAAATAATCCCAAAAGCACTTATAAATATACAGATATCAATTCACCAAGACAAATGCATTGTCGTAGTCAGCCACATGCCGCTGGGATGAATCTCCAAATCAGGCACAGTTTATGGGAGGAAATGATTTATTCAAGCTATAGATCCAGAGGAAGTCCCATAAAAGTGAAAGAGGCTGGTCCTCTTTCACAGGTCCAAGCAGAGAGAAAATCCCATCACCTACACCACACACACAGAACAGGGAACAGGCAAGAGGGCTAAGGAGAGAATTTCTTCCCCTTCATATAGCCCTAGGGTGGGGTCTTACAACCCTTTCCCAGACCTAATGGCTTCCTGAGTCTCTGGAATTTCCTTCCTGCACTGCCCACACAGGAAAGGAGGTTTACTTCTAGCTTCTTTGAGCTTCTTTATATTCTGCCCCCTACTGAGAGGCTGCCTTCCTGTAAACATCTTCAGAGACCCACCCAAGATAAGTAAAAAGATCTAAGTTGACAACAAAACCTAACCATCACATGCCTCTAGAAAGACAGTAAAAGCAAGGAAGAGAAAGTGTGGGGGGTTGAGGAAGGGAGGGAAGGAGAAGGGATTTATGTATGTAAGAGTCATACCTTGTCCAGCAAAAAGAAGAAAAGAACAGAGCACTCAGAGGTGGAGCCCAGAGACTTCAGGGACCTGGCAGTAGAGATCCGCATATGCACTGGAGGAAGCAAGCTCAGGATGTGCTGGTTCTATTTTCTACTGTTCGTTAAACTTGCTTTTGTAAATCCTCTTTCCTCTCAGGTTCCAGTGCATGGCCAGTCACCTCGGTCACAGTTGACAAAAACTCATCCATCAGTCACTTTGCCAAGATTGTTCTTAACCATCTAAACCCAACCAGTGTAATCCCAACCTACTGTTGTCCTATGTCAAACTTTTCTCCATGCAGGTGGAGGGAGGAGGTGTGAGGGAGGACCAATGCTGGATGGAGAGGGTCTCTGTCCTCTGGAACTGGTGTATGTGCACTGACAGTGCCTCCTCTCATGGACACCCTGTGGGTCTTGTGATTCCACTCAGTGGTGACCACTTTGATGACTGCAGCATCTATTGAGTGCTTTCAACCTGGACCCTCCTGCTCAGCCTAACTTGACTCTCTCCAGAGCTCCTCCTTCAGTTTCTGGGGTGCAACCTCACAGAACTCTATGTGCTCATCAGGAACATTCATGCACACTTGCTCCGTCTCAGAGTGAAGGACCGTCTTAGCCATCTCTCCTTCCCTATTCTCATCAGTTGTTGCAGTGACCTTTTCGTTGCTGGGACAAACATCTGACCCACAAGCAGTTTATGTGAGGAAAGGGTTTATTTCAGGCTTAAATATCCCTAGGGAAGCTTCATCATGGCAAGAAGAACCTGGTTTATTTCAGCATACACAGCAAAGAGTGAGAAAACCAATAGCCAATAAGCACAAACAGCCAGAGCTCTCTACACATCTAATAGGACTGAGCTCAAGATCCATCCCCAGTGACACACCTCCTCCAGCAGGGCTCTGCCCACTGTAGACTAAGTAGGAAGCTGAATCAAAAATACCTGAATCTATGGGGGACATGTGTTTGCATTCAAACTGCCACATGGCCATATATTTAGTATAGGGAGAATTCACACACAAATTAGGACTTCTGAATTCTAGCTCTCTGAATTGTCTCCATGAAGCCCCTCTGTCTCAACCTACGAGGTAAGAGGAAACACAGAGGTAAAGCGGATTCAGGATAGGTGGGGCCTGTACTGTGCACTCACCCACCCTCAGAGCACTCTGCTCTCCCATGACCTCCGTGTCACATCCTCAAAAGATGCAGTGGATGGCAGAGCCCTTGTTATATGTTGCAACATATAATTTTTTCAGCAAGACAAACAATATAACAATGAGTATGAAGACACAAGTACAAAGTCAGTGTGACTTGGTCACCATGGTGTTTCTAACAAGATCCCTACATTTTTATTTTTTTATTTTTAATCATCAACCATATCCACATTTGTGTCTGCCTTGAACTTAAGTCCCAACCAGAAAAAGGCCTAAAAAAAGAAAGAAAGAAAGAAAGAAAGAAAGAAAGAAAGAAAGAAAGAAAGAAAGAAAGAAAAGAAAAGAAAAGAAAAGAAAAGAAAAGAAAAGAAAAGAAAAGAAAAGAAAAGAAAAGAAAAGAAAAGAAAAGAAAAGAAAAGAAAAGAAAAGAAAAGAAAAGAGGGTTTGTGTTTTGTTAAGATAGAGAAAAAGCTTCAGGCTTGGGTTGAAGATAACAATTTTTTAGAGTCAGCCTATCTTATCATAGTCAGCCTATGGTAACAGGATCAAACATGAATTCCACATATCTCTTTATAAACTCTGATACCTGGTCAAGTTTGGGTTCACATATAAAATGTATTTCTTTGGAGCATGCATCACCATGGTGAGCCTTTCAGTCCCGTTTGCTGGTGAAGCTAGTGGGGCTGAGATGTACATTAATGCTTATTGTAGTTATCTTTGCAGTTCTGCCCAAAAGTGCCTGACCAAAAGCAATTTCTGGGAGGAAAGGGTTTATTTTGGCTTATAGACTTGAGGAGAAGCTCCACAATGACAAGAGAAACCATGGCACGAACAGAGGCTACACAACATCTCCTGGGCAACATCCAGTGAGCAACAGCAGCAGAAGAGTGTGCCGAACACTGGCAAGGGGAAGCTGGCTATAACCCCCATAAGCACACCCCTAACGATGCATCTCCTTCATGAGGCTCTAATTCTCAAATTGCCATCAGACATGTAAGTTTATGGGGGGACACCTGAATCAAACCACCACAACGACTGAGCTAAAAGAGAATTGAAATATGACCTACAATCAGGTCACTTGTAAAATAGAGTGCATGTGCATGTCTCTGAATTCAGGGTTCCAATCCCATTACCACCTCCGCTGTTGTTCCCCCATGCAGGCCACAAGCTTCTGACTTGCTTCCTTCAGCACACTCGGGCTCCCTGTTGGGATGAGAACTTCACTCATTTGGCTCACACTGTGTTTTCCCTCCGGATGCCAGTTGTGAGTCATTTTCCTACACTGACAATCAATTAACCAATTCTCCCACACCAACTGTCTGTCCATCAGTTTGGTTCAGTTTGACTCAATTCTTGTATGCTACCCACCCAGAGTTAGACAACCCCACAAGTCCCAGACTCATTCCCATAAGAACATCCCACTTCAGACATCAGCCATAAGTGGGGTTCCCAGACTACCCATATTTCTGCCTGGCTGATTACACAGCTCAGGTTTCCCACAATCCTCGCTTTGGATTTGGGAGTTGATTAAAAGACAGAATTCAGGAAAATGGCTTACTTGTATTTCTGGTTTATTATAAAAGACAGCACTTGGGAATAACCAAATGAAAGGAACACATAGGGAATCTGGATCTTACTGGATTTGGTACGCTTTCTCCAGTTGGCCTTAGCCATTGCACACTGACCTTGGCCATCTCCTCTTGCTAGTTGCTTTTCACTTCAGGCTCTCCCTCATAAACTATAATTGTGACTATCCACTGGAATCAAGCCTGAGGTCACCACATCCCTTAGGATCAGAGCCCTGGGTCCTCACCTCCAAAGTGACTGCTGATATAACCATCTCAGTAGGGCTTCACAGGAAAGTTCCCCAGGGAGAACAGCTAATCTTGGCCCTCAACTTCCCTGGTATCAATGTGTCAGTCATCCATTAAGTGAAAAAAGGACCCATCGGTGTATAGTTTGTCTCCATAAAAGGGAGTTTTCCAAGGCTGTCCTTGCTCCTTTTCTTTGCAACATTTTAAGATTTGTTTTCTCCTGTAATGTATTCTTAAATGCCACCTGCTGTCCTCCTCCCAGGAGAGAAGAGTGGTGAGTGTGGAGGGCACCCATTTCCATTGCACAAATGCACCATAATCCATCCTCCCTCCCTCTTCCTCTGGACTGCTTCTTTACCATAGCTCTTGATAATTAGGGTTCTCTCTATAATCACCGAAGAGGCTTTCCCTTAATGTCACTAATATATGGTCATTGCTATAAGAAAATATCATTTCATGGGTCATTAATGGACTTAACAGTCTAACTTAAAAGTAGAACTTCTCACAGTTCATATTGTTTTAAGTGGGTTCAAAAGAAAAGCAATAAGCCATGACCTCTCATTTTTCTCCAGCCAATATTTATTTAACACCTTCCTGGGCCTGGAGCCCTAAGCATACTGCCTTATGTAGCTCACACAGCAACCCGATTTGGGAGGACTGAATGCCCCTTATAAATGGGGGAATAGGTTTAGTAAAACTAAGTTATTTTGCAAAGGTCACAGTGTCAGAAAATGACAGTCATGGTTCACTCCTAGGTGGATGGGACAAAGAAGCCAGACATCTCCACAAGCAGCCTTAGAGAAGCCACCAAGAAACTCAGCAACTAGGACTAGGAACCCAGTATGAGAACACAGTCTCAAGTGTGGCTTCTTAAACTGTGGGTCACAAGTCCATAGAGAGTCACATACCTGAATATGGGGGTTGAAAGAGGTGGAAGACAGTAAAAGACTTCTTGAGCATGCAAAGGCCAAAAATCAATCAAAATCAAATGCATAGTGGCTCTGGCATTCTGATCCATGTTGCATTGTGAGACTTCACTGCAGTCCTGCTTGTGAGCACACAGAACTGCTAGAATACCCTGCCTAAAACACCTCAGCTCAGATTCAAGACTGCTGTGTGTTATGAATCAGTGCTTGTACTGTACAGACAAAGTTTTCAGATATGAAACTTCTATTTCATATATACTTATGTTTATAAGTGCATATAACTTATATTTTATAAATTGATGTTTCTCTTATAGAAACACAAGGTTTTAATTACAGAAAACTGTAAGATTTTGAATACTTTCCTACCATCATACCTGAACATGTATCAAATCAAAGATTGTGTTAGAATGTTTGATTTTTAAAATTGCTGTTTAACTCAGATAGCAGAGAGAAGCCCCACTGCTCTCTGGAGAAGAGTGGCCTGAAACACCAAAAGGTCTCTCAAATATCTTTGCAAACCCCTTTAACCTAACCTGCTCTCACTGTTGGTTGGAAAATCTCTTTCATTTTACAGATGGCAGAGAAAAAGGAAGGAGCCAAGATCCATCAATAAGACAAGAAGATAACATACTGCCCACCATGAGATATGCCACCTCTAACACATCTGCTGGGGCCCAGGAGAAGCTGCGAGGAAGAGGTGAAATGAATACTGCTCTTACTGCCAGCCTGACAACCTCCTGCAGGGTGATGGTGACAGGCATGGTGATCAATCAAAACCCATCAAAGCAGAAATCCATAGGCTACAGAGAACTTAACACAAAACCAGACTGCCAACAGGCCTGCCATGGCTCAGGGAACATTGAGGAAGAGAGGGTGGGAATACTGTGAAAAGTCACAGAGTGGGTAGGAATACCCAGAGGCATAGTTCCCCCCTCCAACTACCCTATAAGGATTAACTGAGGCCTTCATGACAGTGGAAACCATGACACCACGGAGGAGGACCCCCAGGTGGCAGGGGCCAGGGTGAGGAGATAGAAGAGTATAACCTATTACATTATAAATAAAATGAAAAAGTTTAAAGTGAAAAAAATGACTGTTTAAATTGCTGATTTTCATAAAAAATAAAATGCATTAGATAAATTTTGTCTTGGGATTAAGACAGAATTTCCAACAATTTCTAAAATGGTCTGAAATGTACTTGCACCATATTGTTCTATATATTTATATGCAAACTGGTGCTCTCAGCATCGATGATTATAAAATCAAAATATTGATCAACGCTGAAAAATGTTGAAAATGTTCTCTCCTACAGTATCAATTATTCAGCCAAGATTTAATGCTTTATGTAGCAATAAACAAGCCTGTTCATCTCATTGGTATACATGTTTGCCTTCATCTTTAATAAATGGCAATATTATATATACACCAAGGAATTCTCTCAGATTAATTTCTTTATGATGCGTTATCAGTAAACATTCCCTGTGTATACCTATGGAATAACCAGAGGATCATGAGTGGAAAATGTTTAAGAAGCCAGGGTCTAGAGCCAGGCAGTTGAGTCCAGTGGCTTCCTTCATCACAAACAGACTGTTCAACCTTGGTCTTGTCATTTTGGCCTTTGAGTTCCCTTGGTTGTACATTGTGAATAGTGACAAGGGTGACACCCACAGATTGCTGTGAGAATTAGACAGCAGACACAAATCCCTTTGGAGGAGAAGGCCTGGCACACACCACAGGCATTAGTATTTATGCCTATTGTTAACAATACCGGCCTTTAGCAGCAAAGCATCAACAGAGGAAGTCAGCTGTGTACAGACAGAGTCACAACATTAGTGCACCTGCCAGCACTCTTACGTGCACTCATGACAACAGGTGACATTGTCTGGCTTTCCTGTGTGAAAATTCAGCCTTATGTTTTGATGGCTGTGTCTTTATTTCTCTAGTAACTCACGTTGCCTAATTTATATGCAAAACAACCACTTCTTTGTTTACTTTACTTTTTTTTGGGATCTGCAGATATTGCTTGGATATCATGGGTGGAAGAATATTTACTAAAGAATGGCTGTAGTGGATATCCCCCAGAGCAATGAGTCAATGGAATAATGGGGGCACCATTAATTCATCGCTAAAAGGAGATAGCAGGAGTTTGACCCAATGGAAAACAGAAACGCATGCCTCAAAATTATCAAGGGCTCCAGATTTATAAGCCAACTCACAGAATCCATCATCTGGCAGATGTTACAAGGGTGTAAGTTCAACAGGACTTTTAGCTCCCCACAGCAAACAAAGCCTCCTGGTTTCCAGATGCCCTCTGGTACAGGGGTGAAAATACTGCAGGAAACATCCTGGACTGGACTGAAATGGTCAGGTTCAAGAGATACAGATGAGTCAGGATTCATCCACAGTATTTGGGACATTCGTGACTGTCCTTCTTTCCTTTGCCCCAACATCCAGCCTAGCACCAAGTTCTTCCTTGTTCACTCCTAGCATCTCACCTGTACACATTTCTCTCGATTCCCCACTACCATCTTGCCATGACCTTTCACCCTCCTTCCACAAAAGGGGATTATGGGTTGACTCGCTGGTCCTTCAATAGATGGAATGTAAGCTGCATCTCCTTCACATTAGACTCAGCCATCAGGCTGGTACTGACAAACCAAGTTTAATGAACTCTGTAACTGTCAGCCTCAGCCTGTTTTTTCCTTTCAAATATCAAGGGTTGTTTGAGAATGGGATTGTAGAGAAAGTTGATGACACCTCTGATCCCACCCTCTGTCCCACAAGACCAAAAATGATGCTCTAAAAATACAAACCTGACTCTGTTTCCCCTGGTTTAACAGCCAACAGTTTCCTGCTGTTCTTAGAATAAATGACTAGATTAATCATAACTTCAAAGGCTTCTCGCCCCAGTCAGCTTCTATAGCTGCCCTGTCTCTGTTGACAGCGATGAAGTCACGGTGTCCTCCTGCATTCCTGGAATGTGTCACACCCTCTTTTTGTCCATGCTGTAAGTTGTCTCTGAAATTCTCTCTGCTTTCATGTTATTTTATTCATGTTTCATTTTATTCTCTATTCACCATTTGTATTCTAGTTACTGTGATCACCCGACAAAAGTAACTGAAAGGTGAAAGAATTCATTTTGACTCAAGGTTTTAAAGAATTTCAATCCAGTGCTGGCGGGGAAGACAGGTGGGAGTGACGTACGTGGTCCATAGCAGTGATAGCATGTCAGGGTTACATAGTGACTGACCAGGAAGCAGAGTAAGCAGACTAGAACCAAAGTAGGTATCAGCAGGGCATGGTGGCACACACCTTTAATCCTAGCACTCTGGAGGCAGAGATAGGAAGATTGACATGAGTTTGAGGCCAGCCTGAGACTACATAGTGAATTCCAGGTCAGCCTGGGCTAGAGCGAGAATTTACATCAAAAATTCAAAAAAAATAGGTATCATCTTAAAAGACCTGCTACTAGTGTCCTATGACCACCAGCAGCTAGTGCTCACAACCCAAAGGTTTCCTAATCACCATCAACTGGAGATCAACTGCTCAGACATCATTCTGTAGGGAACATTCTAGACTGAAACCATGCACCCACTAATACTGTATGCTCCTCTAGACTCTTAGCGTGCCCTGGCAGCACTTTCCCATGGATGATGGTCCTTCCATTCACTTAGTACTTTACCAGTGCAGATATGATCACATACCATCTGTGGCCATCTGAATGATGCCTACATTCCTAACTAGACTAAATTCTCATAAGAATAAAACCACATGGCACCTGATTGATTCCATGAAATACTCTGAGGGAAACAATTTTCTGGCAGACATAATTGAAAGGACTCCATGAACTCAGTACTACTTATGACTCCCTTATGGATGAGACATAGATGGCACATGAATTTTCAAGTCATTCAGCCAGACGTGATGGAACTGAGATTCAAATGCCAGCAGTATGGCTCCAAAGACCATGCCTTTAAACCATGGAAGGAAGCAAGGAAAGGAGGGAGCTAGGAAGGGATGGAGGGAGGGAGGGAGGGAAAGAAGAAGGAAGGAATGGAGGGAGGGAGGGAGGGATTTGGAGCATGAATGATATGTCCTATTTACTTGTGCAGTATCCAGAATTTAGTGCTTTAAAAGAAATTGTTGAAGTAATCAGTCACCCCAGATAAATCACATGATTGAGTTATCCATATGGTTTGCCATTTCCACGAATGACAAGATGGCAAGAGTTTCTTCTCTACAGTTCAGGACATAAACTTCCTGTGTCAGTAGAACTTCATTCCTCTTCCATATCACCTCTAAAGACATGTCTTCTGCACTGGGGAGATTGCTCAATGGTTAAAGTTATTTTCTTGCAAACCCTGCTGGCCTGGGTTCAATTTTCTGGTACCCATGTAAAGCCAGATGCACAAAGGGGTGCATAGGTATGGAATTCATTTGCAGGGATAACTTTTCATGGCTCTCCTCTCTCTCTCTCTCTCTCTCTCTCTCTCTCTCTCTCTCTCTCTCTCTCTCTCTCTCTGTCCAAATAAATAAATAAAACATTTTTTAAAAGATGTGTCTTTG
Organism: Zapus hudsonius; assembly: GCA_004024765.1. NCBI lineage: Eukaryota > Metazoa > Chordata > Mammalia > Rodentia > Dipodidae > Zapus > Zapus hudsonius. Next base: position 80,613 of record PVHP010001408.1, on the reverse strand, counting down.
CAGAACAGATGGGGAAAAGCGTTGCCTGTAGTTATTTTTTCTCATTTAATCAACTGGGAAAGGAGCCAAATGGCCTGGAATCTCTGGAAATGGGAATGCCAGTCAGCAGCCATAACATGGGAGAGGCCAGGCTTGAGGGAAGCCACTGAAGTTCTTTGCACTCTGGCTGTCACCTGAAAAGCATCCAAGGAGAAGGTCCTTGGGTATCATGAATGTTCCTTGTAGAAGTCACAGAACATCTACTAGTATAAGAAACGTTACCATGCTGCATACATTCCCTTAACCTGACGGGACTTACACACCAATTTCCTCACTTTGCCTGATCCTGGGTAAGGTGTACTACATTGGCAAACAAAAATGTCTGTCATGTATTCATCACATTTCTTTCAAAATATTTGGAAGCATTGAGGTGAAATGTTGTCCTGGGGTTCAGCAGATACCTGATACCTTAAGTCAGCTCTTCGGGATAACAGCACAGGGGAAAATGAGTTTATTTGTATTTGGAGGAAGAAAGTGCTGTGGAAGACCAGAGAGGGAAATATCCCTTAGTCCAAGAGAAGGCTTCTTAAATACTGCAATATTAGTGTTGAAATATCAGTGCTGAAGTCTGTGTAAAGCAAAATAATACAAGGTGTTGTAAACAAAAAATTGCTTTCACGGTTTGGAAAAAGTCTTGTTGCTATTTGCCCAAAATAATAATCCTATTACACAAGGCACTCCTTCACCAGGTCCAGGTTCACTTCCTGTCACACCTCTGCTCACTTCCTTGTGACCCCCCTCCCTCAGCATCAGAAATAGAATCTTCTTGGCATGTTTTTTTGTTTGTCTGTTTTGGTTTGTCTTCTCTTGTTTTTGTTTTTGATTTGTTGGTTTTCTGAAACAGGGTCTCACTATGTAGCTGAGAAGGACCTTGAACTTGTGCTTCAGTTGCTTCCACATCTTAAATCTAAGGATTATGTGTCACCAGACCCACCTCTTCTGTTGTCCAAACAACCCCCATAGTCAAACAGGGCTGATTTTCTCTGAGAATTAATGAAGACTTCCTCAATCTCAGAATCTACACAGCCTTGCCAGGAAGGAGCAAAGTCCTACAGGATCTCAGAGTTTCCCCGGCTGAGAATTTGTCACAAACATGGTGAGGCTGGACAATGGAAGGGCAGCAACCTTCTAAATGCCCACACACAGGAAGTGCCCAGCAGCTGCTTGCTCAGGAATGATGAGTGGGACAAGCTGATGGATGCACAAGGGATTGTGTCTGACAACCTCACTTACCTGAAATGCTAACAGTCAGAAGGGAAACGGAATCATACCTGGCTCAGGAATTAAAGAACTATTCAAGTAGACCTGTCACTATGGCTAATTCCCTTTATTCTTGGAAGGAAACTCAATCCACAGCCTGGATAAAACTCTAATATGTTATAAAGCCTATAGATTTCAACTTCAAGTTCCAGCTGTGACTCTTGTTTATGTCTGAAGTGTCTTCCTCTTCTGTGGTTACCAGTGTGCACACATTCATCCATTTAGTGCTTCAGTGAAGCATTCAATGACTGGTTTGTGCCAAGCATTGTTCTAGGGACTCAGGAAAATCACTGTGAACAAAAGAGGTGATGTTCTCATGGAGGATGGAAGGTCATGAACAGAACAAGTTAGAAAATATGGTATGTAGATGGCAGATCCCTCAGAGAAGGACACTTCAAGAAGGAGGAAAGGGACATGAAAAAGACCTCAACTTGTAACTGGGATGGTCGTGAGATCCTTGGGACCTGAAGAAGGGTAGTGTCTTGTCTTTTCCAATTGCTGTGACCAAATGCCACAGATTGGGTGATTATAAATAGTATAAACTTATTTCTCACAGTTCTGGAAATTCCAAAATCAAAGTGTTGGTATATTTGGGCCCTGGTAAGGGCTCACTTTCTGGTTCAGTGACTGCCATAATGGAAAGTTCAAAGAGTCTACCTTGGACCTGATTGTAAGGAAATCAACCCCATTCCTGAATGCTTTACCTTCATGACCTAATAATAATTTCCCAAATACCCAACTTCCTATGACTGTAATCACAGCAGATAGGATTTCTTTTGATTTATTTATTTTTATTTATGGCATTTTCAAATACAATTTCGTGTTGGTTCCTGTCTCCCTTCAATGACTTCAATGACGAGACAGAGGGCTGACCACTCCCTCTCACCCCCCAGTTCGTTCCCCCTTTGTATTTCCTCTTGGTTTACATCTTATATGTATCTTTTTGCTCATACCTCCACCCACCAGCTCATCTCTTCATATTCACTTTTGGTTATGATTATATAGGCTTTATCTACACCATATATACATTCCTATAGATACTGCGAGCTAAGACTAGCATATCAAGATACTATATAGTTTCCATCCATTTTCCTGCAAATTTCATTATTTCACTTCTCTGACTGCTGAATGAATTCCACTGTGTGGCACATTTTCATTATCCATTCATCTGCTGATGGTTATCTGGCCTAATTCCTATTCTCAGCTATTGTAAACAGAACTGCAATGAACAGGGATGTTTAAGCGTCTCTGTAGCAGAGTGTGGAGTCCTTAGGGAATATGCCGAGGACTGGTATAGCTGGGTCATCTGGTAGCTCTCTTTCTAACGTTGAAAGAAAACTTCATACTGATTTCTATAATGGCTGTGCTAGTTTGCACTCCCACCAACAGTGGATGATGAGAGGGTTCGTCTTTCCTTGCATCCTGACCAGCATTTGTTGTCTGTTTTCTTGATGGCAGTTATTCTGTTTTGGATAAGCTGGTATCTAGAAGTTGATTTGATTTGCATTTCCCTGATGGGTAGGGATACAAATTGGTGGCAGACAATATAGCAAGGAATACAGGAGTTTTGTGGAATTGTGGGAGAACAGTGTGACAACTTTAATGTCCAAATGAGGGGGGTATGAGAGTTTGAAGTACAAGACGGAGGCAAATATGGCTGACGCTGACTGAACCACTGAGGCACAGGGAGAACAAGAGCTGATCATCTGACTTTAAAGGCCACAGGAGGCATAGTGACGTGTGCTCTGAGTAAGGTGAGGGGTACATGGGTTGGATGAAAGAGGAAAAGACAAACAATGTGTGTATGCTGTAATCTCTCAGCTACTATACAGCTAGTCATTTGGACTGGGTGAGCCCAGAAGACAGAAGGTCAAGCAGAGCCAGGGAAGAAGCAACAGTGTCTCAGGCAAGGAGATCACTGTGAGTGTGATAAACAGTCAGAGTCCAGACATGACTGTGAACCTAGAGCCAGCAGGACGAACCTTATAACAGAAGATGGAGAGTAGATTTGAACATGCATTAGGAGTTTGACCTGCTTCACAGTGCTCTTGTGGGTCCATGAAGAAATACACTTACAAAGCACTTAGCAGAGGACCCAGCCTATGGTGAGCACCCCCAAACTATCACTGTTGCCAATAGACATCGATCTCATATTTTTTCCAAAATAAAATCCTGTTCATTGATCCAGAGCAAAGTAGAAAAAGCAATTAAGGAGAGGGAGACCAACTTAGAGGATGCCTGAGTTGAAAGAAAAGAAAGGCCATTTAACTATGGAAGAGAAAGCTGAGCAAATTCATTAAGAAGGAACACAAGAAGTCACAAAAGCCACAGCATTCAAAGCCAGTCAGTAGAAAGCTCAGGATTCCTGCATGCTGCAGTGAGTCCCCAGGAATTGTCTTAGAAAATTAATTTTCTAAATGCCAGTGAGTCACCCGGAAGATCAAATTATGTTTATTATATTCTGCTTAGAAGATCAGTAGAGTGTGTAACCCATTATAGGAAAACTGATCTAAAATGCTTAAAATAATAAAAATACTTGGTGCTGAAAAGGATACATTCTTGGCTACCTAGAAAAAAAAAAAACAGTGGCTACCTTGAAATTCTAGAAAGCAGCACTTTACTGAAGTAACATTAATTCACTTGCATTCAGATAGGAAAAGACATGTTCCCATCCATTATCCCCTTTGATGCTCACAAAAGCCCTACAAGATGGATAATTAGCCTTAACTTCATGGGTGTGAAGCATTACCAGCCTAGAAATAAGAAGTGGTTTGTTTGAAGTCTCACTGCACAGTACATTAAAAGCCAGAGCTAGAAAAGTAGAAATCCTCCCAAGTTATCCCTGTTGGCCCACAGCCTCCCAGCAGCCACGTGCTTGGGAAAACTGCCCACAGTGGGAAGGTTGGCACCTAGCATTGATACCTACCGCTGCCACTAACATCTCTGAGATTGTTCCTAGTCTAAGAGATGGCCAGTCCTTTTCATTCACATGTCAAACTTAAACATTCCATAATGACATCCATGAAATGGATGTGGGTTTGATTAGCAATGTCTGCCATGAGTGCAGAGAAGGAAACAGCTCATAGCTCTCATCACACTGGGTTAGACAACCTGTAAATTCTCTTCCAAATCTCATGCCAGGTGATTATATCTAGACAGAGGTGCTGGGATCCAGGAATAAAGCAGTGAAATTCATGAATAGAGCAGTGTACATATATACACAGACACCGCCAGAGGCTTTTTAGCAACACAATGAAATATTTACGCTCCACATTTTCAGAATATCTTTCCTCTGAGAAGCTCAAAATAATATACTTTGCTTTTACTTTGTATATATTCCAATTGCCAGTTGTAAAATTTTTATCTTAAACTGTAGCCAACAGGAATTTGCCCATAACTCTAGAATGTGTGTTGCCTCTAACAGCAGAGGTTGCTTATTGCCCAATCGGTTACTCTACAAATCCTACTTTGTGGATTATACAACATTTTTACAGAGAAATGAAACCATAGCCTAAAAGTAATAAATACAAGTGACATGGGGTGAGGCTGTACTTTCCTCATCCGACTCCATCAAGAATTACCTCCACACTGAACATGCATTTTTGCTGGACAGTGGGGTCTGTGGCTTAGTAGTGAGGCCTCACTTTGGATTATGACTACACCATGTACCCCATATTTATATGTCAGTTGTTGCTCTGGCCTGGACACAGCTGAGATGACAGCTGCAGGAAGTGGAAGAATTCCATGTTTTTAGCCACAAATACAAATCAATGTGTGTTTTATCCTCTACATCATTTCACAGTAAAAACATTCACAGCAGGTTTGTTTTTCTAAACCTTGACATTAAAGGAAGGACATAAATCAAAGCTTACTGATTCAACAGGTGGTTTTTGAGAAGACAGGAGAGTGCCAGGTATCAATTGTGAAGTAAGTCACATATGAGTGAGCAGTAGAGACAGATAAGAACTCTGCTGGGCTGTTCTGCATTAGCCTCGTCTTTGCTCTACCCCAGTATCTTTCACACTGTGGTCTGGTGTCAGCCAGGGCACCGGGATAGCCACACTTCCCCTTCATCTGGGGTTGCTGAGTCCATATCCACTGAGAGGTGTCAGTATCTGCCTTTTTACAAACTGATGCACAGGAATATTAATGACTGATTTCATTGTATCTATCATATCTCCACAATACTTGCAGCGGAAGAAGGTGTTGAAATGAAATGGCCCTCCCAGGCTTATGTATTGAAAGCTTAGTCCCCAGTTGGTAGTGCCACTGTGGGATGTGGTAGAAACTCTGGGGGTGGGACTTACCTAGAGAGGAAGTAAGAATCTAGATCCCAGTAGAGATGATAGATAGATAGATAGATAGATAATAGATAGATAAATAGATAGATGATAGATAGAATATAGATAGATAGATGATATATAGATAGATAGATAGATGATAGATAGATTATAGATAGATAGATGATAGATAGATAGATAGATAGATAGATAGATAGATAGATAGATAGATGATAATGGATAGAAGATAGCTATAGATATGTCTGGATTGGAAGAGGAGATACTGGATCTCTCTCTCTCTCTCTCTCTCTCTCTCTCTCTCTCTCTCTTTCTCTCTCTCTCTCTCTCCCTCCCTCCCCCAGGCAGTTATAAGGTGAGCATCCTCTGTATTATACCCCTGCCTCTATGACACTGTGCCTCTCCTCAGGCCCAAAGCAACAGAATCAGACAAGCATGGATGATAATTCTGAAAATGTGACCCAAAATACGTATTTTGTCTTTTCAACTGCTTCTCTCAGAGATTTATCACAACAACAAAAACTAACAGGGAGGGTAAACACAAGTCCTGAGTGATAGAAGTATTCAACAAGTACTTCCTGGCCTTTGTCTATTGCTATATTTACTATGTTGCTTAATGAGATTAGAGGAATTTAGGAAAGTAGCAAAAGTTTCTTTATTAAAGGCACAGAACAAAATGTTTGTAATATCAAGCAAAAAACATATTCACACAAGTATCTTAGTCTTCCCAAAATGCATCATCAACGAAAAGCCAATATAGCTTTAATAATAATAAGTATTGACCAAATGTTTTGTTTTAAACGAACAAAATCACAAACTAAGTAGTAGACTGAAAAGTTACCTCCACACCTTCCTCTGATATTTGGATCTTCTCTAGATTCCATCCAGCGCATACAGAGCTGCTAACATATGATCTCCTCGCCTCACCCCATCCCTGTGAAACTCCTAACCAATGGCCTGGTGTCTACACCTCACCCATAAAGATGGTATTGTCCATGATGTTTTCACCTGGGGATTAAACACGTGACATAATGATCATGACCCAGGTCTGTTCTCCTTAATTTATGTGCATCAACTTCTTTAATCCTTTCTAAACCCAAGAAAAATGTATGCTAAATGCAGTAATTTATGTAAGGCTTGTCAAACAGTGCAACAATGCAGCAAGCCTACCTGTAACACGCTGTCGGAGTATCCATGAAGATAGAGGAGAAGGTAGGATTCTAAACTCCTTTGAAAATCAGAGAACATCAACTGTTTACTGAGGGCTGGTAGAATTAACTTTAAGTGAAACTTACCTGAGATCACATTGGACCCTTGTAGCCTTCTCAAGGAAGGAAGGAAGGAAAGAAGGAAGGAAGGAGGGAGGGAGGGAGAGAGTGAGAAAGAAAGAAGAAAGAGAGAGAAAGGAAGGAAGGAAGGAAAGATGAAAGAAAGAAAGAAAGAAAGGAAGGAAGGAAGGAAGGAAGAAAGGAAGGAAGGAAGGAAGGAAGGAAGGAAGGAAGGAAGGAAGAAAGAAAGAAAGAAAGAAAGAAAGAAAGAAAGAAAGAAAGAAAGAAAGAAAGAAAGAAAGAAAGAAAGAAAGAAAGAAAGAAAGAAAGAAAGAAAGAAAGAAAGAAAGAAAAGAACGAACAAGAGAAAGAGAGAAAGAAAAGAAAGAGTGGAAGGAGGGAGGGAAGACAAGCTTGTCTGCCTCAACACATCACTGTTGAAACGTTAAGTGAAAGAAACTTTCAACCAAAAGTCATATCATGTATGATTTTATTTGTATGAACTGTGAACACAAGGCAAATCTTCACAGATGGAAAACAAAGAGGCCCTCAGGAGGGAAGGGGGAACTGCACATGGATACAATGTTGATGATGAAAATGCTCTCAAATTAGATGGTGGTAACGGGTACACAATGCAGGGAACAACAGTGGATATTTTTAAAAGTTGAATTTCATGGTATAGGAATTAAATCACAATAAAGACATTGTTTAAAGCAAATTACCATATAACTACCTCTGGGCTAGACAGGCCCAGTCAAGGAAACAAAGAGCATAGGTGAGAAACAGACCCTCATGCATATATAGGAATTTAACTTCTTAAAAGGGATTAGTAAGAAATAAGTAGGGAGCAAACAGGTTATTTAAGACAGTAAAAATGGCTTTTTCTTAAGAAAGTCTTCCAGCTCAGATTCTATTGCCACATCACAAAATAAATCTTGTTTAGAGTAAAGATTGGGTGAACAGAGAAACTAGGTGCAAACAAGAGAATTTATTGCCCTACAAAAGAAGATAGAATTCCTCAGCATAAAAGCAACCGAAGCAGCCACAAATGAGGACACTGACAGATACCCTGTCTTAAAATAGAAATAAACAGCTACAGAACAGAAACGCCTTCAAAATTTAAAGAGCAGTAATAGAACCGAACAAAACAGGCCTAAGAAATTCTGCACCTTGTTGATTATTTTTGTTTAAAGCGGAAATTTAAATGGATGAATCTATAATTGGAAAGTTAATAAGTAAACTGGCATAGAAAATAAAATCAAACAGATAATGAATATTCATCTTTAGAAATAATAACAAACGATGTGGGAATTTTTACACTTGTCTAATTAGAAAATTAGAAAATACAAAATAGAAAAATTACAAATTAGAGAAAGAATAAACCTGGAACTCTGGTACAAAGACAAGTCAGCACAGAAACATATGTGTAACGTGAAAAATTCGACATTTTTATGTAAAGATTTTTATTTGCAAGCAGAGAGAGAGATAGAGAGAGAGAGAGGGATAGAAAGACAAGAGACAGAATTGGCATGCCAAGGCCTCAAGCCACTGCAAATAAACTCCAGATGCATGCAGTACTTTGTGCATCTAACTTTACATGTGTACTGGGGAATAGAACCTGGGTCATTAGGCTTTGTAGACAAACGCTTTAACCACTGAGTCATCTCTCTAGCCCAAGATTTAAAATTTTAATACCCAAGAAAATATATACCCACATTTTATTGCCTGTCTAGAAAATAGACTAAATGCCAGGGAATTTTGTCTGCTTTGTTCCCTAGAGTCATCTTTATAATAAGAAACATATCTGGGCACAGAGTAAATTTAAAATTAATTTATTAAGATAAATTTTATATTTTGAAATAATTCATTATCAGATATATTTTAGAAATATACAGACATGGGTGCCACTTTGCATCCAGCTTTATGTGGGTCCTGGGGAATCAAACTCAGTTAACAAGCTTGCAAAACAAGCGCTTTAAGCATAGAGCCATCTCTCCAAACCCTCAGTTTGTTTTTTCTTATTGTTTTGAGACAGGGTATTATTATGTAGACCAGGCTGAATTCAAACTTACTAAGTAGCCCAGATGGCCTCAAGCTCATGGTGATCCACCTGCCGGTAGACCTATGAGTTCTGAGTTATAGTTCCAAGATGCTCAGCTGATGTTAATTTTTAAGTTTCCAAAGCAACTTCTAAATGCTGATTACCACCCCTGCCCTTGATACTTTTGCACTAGAGCTCCTATATAATTATAATGCAATAGTTCCTTTAGTGATTCCTGCTGAAATTATGCATAATTCTGATACTATGCAAGCTACACACCATCCAAATTACACCTAGCATCACAATGAAGTGACTTCAAGGACGGTCTTTCTAGACAAATTTTCAGTGCTCTCAAAAAGCAGAGCCTAGAGCTAGGCCTAGGTGGGTTATTGGGGAGATGTGGCTATGCAGAAATGGGGGGGGGGAAACACTGAGGAAATGAAAAAAAAAAAGGAGCAAAGATCATTGGAAGAGTACCTATCCATTACTCAGCATTGCATTGGGCAGCAGGAGCCCAATTTCCCTGGGATGCTGAGAACAGAATGACTCAGAAGTGTCCATCCAGGAATGGGTCCAGGGAATCAGTTATCCAGCCATTTCCACTTCCCTTGGCTTAAATATTCCCAAGGGTTTCTTAACTCCTTCTTTTCTTGTGGACAGCATCTCAATTCTGCACTGTGGGGTAGAAAATACCAGGGCACAAAGCAATGTTTCATAGCAGACCTTTAAGGGAAGAGATTGTCCATGGGAACTAAACAAAGACTTGGCTGAAATCAGTGAGTGGCTGATAATTAATGGTCCCAGCGTTCTCATTCTTGACCCTGTGAATGTCACTTACATGGAACAAGGGACTGTGACTAAATCAATCATCTTGAGGATGGAGATGACATTGAGTTACCTGGGTGTGTCCTAAATGCAGCCTTGAGAGAGTCCTGCTAAGAGGGAAGCCTGAGGAGTTTTGATGACAAGAGAGACAATGACACAATGACAGCTGCAGGCTCTCAGGTTGAGTGAAGAGACCACAAGTTTTAGAGACCACCACAGACCTGGAAAATGCAGAAAGAGGATTTTCCTCCCAGAGTCCCCAGGGGGAACCTGTCCAATCACATTTCGCTTTATCCCAGTGACACTGGTTTCAGATAGTCTCCAGACCAGCAAGAGAGTAAGTTTTGTGTTTCATTCTGCTACTAAGTCAGTGGTGCTTTATTGCATGGCAGCAAGGGCTCATGGGAGAGACCTTGTCATGTGTCATATGGGGTTAGCCAGAAGCCCATGTCATAATACTCAGGCCTTCTTGCCTGCCCGACACACTCTCCTGCTTCAGCCCCGTGCCCTGGAGTTTCTCTCTCTAAAGAACTGTTAGTCCTTGCATGCTTTGATTCTTCGGAGTGGGTGGTTCAGTCTAATTATCATTTTTAGAGGCTTTAAGGACTTCCAAATCTGCAGGTATGGTGGTGGTTTCAGGTGCTGCTCATAAACTTAATGAGTTCTGAATGCTTGATCCCCAGCTGATGGCAGTTTTGGAATTGGAACTTGGTTGGAGCTGTGTTGTAGGAAGTGGGCTCCTGGGGGTCATAGCCAGCTTCCCCTTGCCAGTGTTTGGCACACCTTCCTGCCACTGCCGCCTGCTGTGGCAGAGGTGATGTCCATCCTCTGCTCATGCCATCATTTTCCCTGCCATTGTGAAGTTGCCCCTTGAGTCTGTAAGCCAAATACACCTTTTCCTTTAATCAGCTTGCTTTTGGTTAGGTTCTTTGTGCCAGCAACGAGAAAGCTGATTGCAGTGGCAATGAATCCCCTTCCCTTTTTCTCAAAGGTCCACTTGTTTCAGTCACGTGGTTTTATTTTTTTAATTTCACCTACACGCTTCCTTGCTTGTATGACTGACAGGGCTGTGCCTGTCTTCGCAATTTTATCTCCACTACCCAACGTTTGACCTAACAATCAACACCCCAAAAGTTGTTTGTCATTACCCAAATGATTCTCGCTCTTCAACTGTTTTTGTACTAGAAATAGCTGGTTTCAGGGAAGGACCTCTGAAGAAGTTTGTTTATTGCTAAGTCTTCAGTACTTAATACTTAGTTATCAATACTTTATACTTACTGCAGCAGAGTGCACAATAAACATTTATTGAATTAATTGAATTCACAAAGCTAGAAGGGATGGCTGAAAATTTACCTCTTGTACTAGTCAATGTAACACCTAATACAGGTAAAAATGAAAGCTAATTCATTCATACCAAATAAAAGTTGATTCAACAAATTTTCTGGCCAGTGACTTTACTGCATCCTCCAAGATAAAATGGCTAACATCCTTTAACTTCACAACTATTTACCAAGGTAGTTCTGAGTAAGTGAGGGAGCTATTTCTAGTCTTATAGCCTTCAAGGTTCACCCAGCTAGAGTTGAGCATCTTACTATTTTCGTAGAGTGGGTTGATATGAGTGTGATTATGATGGTGACTCTTTATTCAACCTGGTGGATTTGTAATCATCGGAAGTCACACCCCTGGGTGGAGGGTGTTTCCACAGCGGTCTTACTGAGCAAGGAAGATTCTGAATGGGGGTGGCTCCATGCCATGGACTGGGGTCCCAGACTGAATGAAAAGGAAGGAAGCTAGATATTCATATCCATCTATCTCTCTGCTTTCTAACTGTGGATGCAGTGTGACCTGCCACTTCTACTACCCTGTTATCCATATTTATACCATGAACCAAAATACACTCTTCCTTTCTTTTTTAATACTTGACTTATTTGAGAGACAGAGAAGGAATGAGGTAGACAGAGACAGAGTAAGCATGGGCATGCCAGGGCCTCTTGCCACTGCAAACTCCAGATGCATTTGCCTCTTTGCACATCTGGTTCTACATGAGTACTGAGGAATTGAACTTGGACCATCAGGCTTTTAAAGCAATCACCTTTAACCACTGAGTCATCTCTCCAGTCCCCAACTCTTTCTTTCTTTCTTAATTTGCCTTTTTTCAGGTAATTTTCCACAGCAATTATAAAAGTAACAAACACAGAACCTTTCTGTTGTAGTTATTTTTTTGTTCCTGGGACAAACACCTGATCAGAAACAACTTATGAGAGGAAAGGATTTATTTTAGGCTTACAAAATCCAGGGGAAGTTCCATCAGGGCAGAAGAAGCTAGCTCACTTCCATAACTCCATAGCAGAGAGACGCCACCACCAACAGCCAGCAAGCGGGAATAGCCAGAGCTCCAACTGCTCTTTACCACCCAGTAGGGCTGGACTATAAGATCCGCCCCCAGCGATACCTCTCCAACAGGCTGCTAGATACTTAAACAAGAAGCTTAAATTTAACCAAAAATCCCCAAGGCAAGTGCTATGAGAGTTGCCAGGAGACAATGGTTACCAACAGCATAAATAAGCAGGGGATCAGCATATTAGGAACCAGCCCAATCCAGAAATACACACCTATGCAATAGTGGCACACAGGCTGTGCAGGTAACCAACTGCTCTATGATTGGACATGAGACCTGCTTGGAGGAGTGCATTCATACCTGGTGCTGGGAATCAAGTCATTATCCCATGGCTAGGGAAGTTAAGAGACTCCAGAGTAAAGCTTCCACAGCTTTCTGGATAACAGGAGTTAGCATGCACATCAAAAAGTCTCTCAAAGAGGGCTGGAGAGAGCTCAGTGGTGAAGGTGCTTGCCTTCAAAGCCTAATGACCTGGCTTTGGTTCTCCAGTTGGCATGTAAAGTCAAATGCCCAAAGTGGTACATGCATCTGGAGTTCATTTGCAGTGGCTGGAGTTTGCACTGGCATGCCCATTTTCTCGCTTTCTGTCTGCCTCTCTTCTCTCTGTCTCTCTCTGCTTACAAATAAATAAACCATATAAAACAATCTCTCAAATAACTATGAATATCCCTTTTATAAAAGCTGCTCTCACTCGTGGTTGGAGAATCTGTTCTATTTTACAGATGTCAGAGAACACTGTGGAGATCCAAGATCCACCAATACAACAAGCAAAGATGGCTGACTTCCCACCACAAGATATCCTACATCAAACACATCACTCAGGACCCAGAAGACACTGTACGTATGTCTACGGCCATACCACCCTGAATGCACCCGATCTTGTCTGATCTCTGAAGCTAAGCAAGTTCGCGCCTGGTTAGTACTTGGATGGGAAACACTATAGAGGAAGCAGAAACACGAATATGGCTCTCGTTGCTAGCCCAACAACCAGCACCATAAAGATGGTTGTCATAGTCAGCCACACGCCGCTGGGATGAATCTCCAAACCACGCACGATTTGGGGAGGAAAATTTATTGAACAGATCCAGGGGAAGAAGTTAAGGGAAAGCTGGCCCCCTTTAACAGAAGCAAGCAGAGACAGAGACAGAAGCCCAGCACCAGCACCAAGCAAACACACTGTAACACACTGATTCACAAAGCGCAGAACTCCAGGTCAGGGTTCCGGCTCTTCTTTTGCATATCTATCCTTAGTATTTTACATCCAAATTAGAAAGGGTCAGTCCCCAGGAGGCTAGGCCAAAGTGGTACTTCCTTTAGCCAGAAGCCTGGAGACAATTAATAATTTTAATAAATCCTTAATTCTTTGGGGGGACATTATTTAAACTACCACAATGGTGATAGACAATAGTGAGGGGATCTAGAGCTTAACCTTTTATAAAACAAAAATAAAATTTAAAAATAATAAATGCTATGAATGCAAAAACAAACAAAAATTCCTGAGGCTATGAGGGACATACATTCACATTCAAACCATCACACTTTTCTTTTTCCCTCCATATTTGTGCAAACATTTCTTTTTACCCCTCCATATGTACACCTTAAGTAATCAGCAGTGAGACTACCAGCCCCTCCAGCCTCAGAGAATGCTGGGGTAACACTCCCCCTTTCCCAGTATTGACAAGTGGGGAGAAGCTCTTCTGACAGGAGAGCGAGCTCCAGCTACCACAGCAAGGCTGGGCATGGCACATGCTTGCCAACATAGGCACTCACAAATATGTGATCCGTTCAAACTTGGGGGAAGAGAATGAAAAGCCCTGCTTGATTTCCAAACTGTGCCAGTCTCTGAACTTTCCAGAGAGCGCCCTACTTTGAGAGATACAGTAACTTTATTCCTTTGATATTTGATCCCTAAGTAGCTATTAGCTGTTTGTGCTTACCCATGGATGGTGTGAACCTGGCAGAAAATTAAAGAGATGGAGTGAATGGCAGCCAAAGTGTGCCAAAAGGAAGCAGCCTATTCCTCCACCATCTAGATTTCTCTATGGACCTGATGATCTTTCCTGCTGTCCTTGACCCCAATGCTATGTTCCTTCTAGTACAGACTTCTGGTCCCCAGCTCCTGACACAGATTCATTGTCCTGCTACCCCCAAGTGATGCTGCTGAATTCTTATCCAGAAGCTGGAATCATTTAGAATGTATTCACCAAGTAGTGGTAAGTAGTTTACTCTACCCTTCACTGGGCTGGATTATAGAAACAAGTAAAGCCCTTGCTTTCTTGTAGGGAGAACTGACCCAAAAGATACTAAGATATGCAAATCAGGACACATTAAAGTTTTCTAAGGATCATGAAAAGAGGTGGATTCTTCCTAAGTAGGGCTCTGAAGACTTCAAGAGGGAGAAAAATGGTTGACTCCATTGGCAAGAGCTGACAGGAATTTCCACAGGTATTTAGTGAGTGAGTTTGTTTTTGTTGCCATTGCTTTTGTTTTAGGGATTTTTTTGTTTGTATTTTTGTTTGTTTGTTTGTTTTCAAAGTAGGGTCTCAATCTAGCCTATCTGACCTGGAACTCTTAATGTAGCCCCAGGCTGGCCTCAAATTTATGACAATTCTCCTACCTCTGCCTCCCAGATGGCTGGATTAAAGGCATGTGCCACCATGCCTGGCTCATTTATGTTTTAGTTATCCCTTGTGTGCTTTATCTAAAAATATTTGTTATATTTTTTAAATTGTTATTGAGAATTTTCATACATGAATATAACATAATTTGACCATAATCTCTTTTCATTACTTTCTTTGGCCCACCCCCTCCCCCATCTTCCACTGAACCTCTTCTGACATCACAGATCAGGTGTGGATGTTGTGGGGAACTCCACAATGCTGAGATGAACATCCACATCAGACAGTGTATGGGAAGAATGGATTTCTTTCACATTTACAGATCCAGGGGAAGTTCCATCACTGCTGGAAGATGACGCCTACTTCCACACATTCAAGCAGAGAGAAACACTGCAGCCAGCAACACCCAACCCCAGAAAGCACTAAAAAGCAGCAAGCAGGAACCTGCCAGAGCTCAGACTGCTCTCTACACCTAGGGAATGGAATTCAGATCATCCACCCCCAGTGACACCTTAGGGCTGAACTCCAGGTTCTGCCCCCAGAGACACTTCTGCCAGCCAGGTGGCTGGCAATTCAAGTTACAAGTGTTAATGCCTGAGTCAGTGGGGGACCTACAGTCAAACTTCCACAGTGGACTTCCCGAATGTGGCATGGAGTCACATTATTCAGAAGCTTGGATTTGGGAGCTGTTCCAGTTTGGGATTAGGGTGATGCTCTGCTTACACTCCCATCATTCATTCTTGGTTTTCTTTCGATTGCTGCCACCACCATCTTAATTTAAATTCATAACAAGGCAGAGCTAACAATGAAACCACCCTGATGGTTCATTTCCCCCTACTTGAGACTATAAACTAAATGTGTGAGAAAGAGAACCTTTATTCCCAAGAGATGATTTCATGGTGAATAACACCAACCAAGGAAAGGAGCTCTAGAGGTGATGTAGAGCGTGGAGAAGTGCAAGCCAGAGAGCATCACCCCCAGAGGCAATTTTCTAGGTCACATGATCAATGGGGTTTCTGAACTTTGATGAATGAAGGTGAGAAAGGTCCACGAAGCCTGCAGGGAGTCATCAGAGAGCAGGTTGTCATCAAAATATGCAGAGGAGGAGGGAGGAGACACAGCATCTGGCAGAGAAGAATTATCTATCCAGATATTTATTCTACCTAGACACAAAGCATCTGGTGGTAGCATCTCAAACATCTGCCTAAGGCTATGTTCACTGGGGGAAGGATGTGGGCTTGCACGCATGTGAGTGTATGTGTGTGTGTGAGAGAGAGAGAGACAGACAGACAGACAGACAGACAGACAGACAGAGGCAGAGAAAAGAACATATAGAGTATAATAAATCAAAGAAACAAGAGAGACAGGAAGGTTGAGGCAGGAGAAAGTATTTGTAAGTGGTCCATTCTTCCAAATAACACACAAGTGTATTCAAAACCCAGTTTCTGAACTTAATATTTGTTTCTTAGAAATTTTCTTAGGCTTCTTAACTTCAGGTCCCTTGTGTGTAAGACGGGAATAGTAACCTATAGCGTTTCTGGGATGATAGCAGGCGCTAACGCCTGCTGACTGCATAATAAGTCATTGGTAAATCTTGCCTGTTACCGAAAATGTTGTTATTGCCACTAGTCTATTGTACGGACACTGCAAAAGGACAATGAAACAAAAACCAGATGGACAGAATCTTCCTATTGTAACACAGGCATCTCTGGTACAAGCAGCTGGGATTATAAACCATCAGCAAAGTAAAAAAGGGAGTCAAATGCAAAAAATAACTTCTGAATTGTTTTGGAGCAAATTCTTCACAGAGAGTAAGGTCCTTGCTAGGGGACAGGTGGACTATGGTACCTGGGAGCTTGTTAAAAATGCATCATGGCAGCTCCCATGCCAGAAGCCCCTAAATCAGAGCCGCCTGCATTTTAACAAGATCCCCACATGATTCGGAAGCACAGTACACCGTGAGGAGCACCAGGCTAAGACAGGCCTGTGTTTGCCTGCACTGCTGTCCAGCCCAGCCCTCTAGTGGCTGCAGAGGAGGGTCCATTTAGCCAGCAGCTGGTCCATCCAGTCACACCCCATCAATTTGTGCCCCAGCAAGTAAACAGCTGAGCTGACCAGCAATGCCCAGTGCATTCAGCCCTAAATGGGAAGCAGATGGTGTTTGTGAAGGGCCATCCAAATGTATTTCGATGAGAAGAGTCCCTTGCCCCCATGAAGTGTACAATCTGTTAGGGGCAAAGGAGGAGTGGACCATGAAGTCACAATACGGGATGAGTGACAGGTGGGGTAATATATTCTGCCCTGGAATATTAGAGAAGGTAGAGGTGGTCAGTGACAGTGACAAAGGAGAGGATAATGCCACTAGAAGGAAGGAATCCACGAGGTGTGCTCACAGGATGTGTTCAGATCTGAGATGTGCCATAAGGAGAGCTGAAGCGTGAAGAATGCTTGGGCCAGGAACAGAGAGAGGCTGAGCAGGTGTGGCAGCTTCACCGTGGAGCCAAAGAGAACGAAAGCACAAAGACATGCCATCTTCCACTGCCAGGGAGCAGAACATGTGTGGGTATTGTCCATCTTCTTGAGCTGGATCCTAAGCCTTAGGGCACCATCTCCCTGAGGCCCCCACAAGACAATTCCACATCATATGAAGTGTTTTGGAGTGCTGGGCATGAGAGACTGGCTTATTTGTTAAAACATTTTATTGACACCTGTATACATATGCCTAGTGTACCCAGGTGATGACCCTCTCCCAGAACCATTCTTTACCCCCATCCTGTACCCTCTCTCCAATGAAGCCCTTATTCTTTCCAACTAGTGCCTCTTCTATTTGGATGGCACAAGACTTTTTGCTCTCATATTAGGCAAAAGACCTGCTCATTTTTAAGAACTTCCTCTCTATATTTTGGAATAACCAGTCCTATTCAATTCTTCTCTTAATATATAAAATGGCCTTTTTATGCTCTGAAACTTCTGGCAGAGAAGGCTAACTCCACACTAAATGCATTCACCCCTGTGTGGTTAAATGTTTTGATGGAAAGCAGTTTATCATTCTGGCCATGCTTTATCCAGCCTCCCCCATGCATGCAGGTGAGACTAGTTCTCACCACAGTAGAGGTCATAGCTGTGATTATGCCCATGGCTTTAAAGAAGTGGTTATGGGGTTTGGAGTGGTGTGCTCCAGGTGAATGAGGGGTATGAATCTATTTTTATTTTTCAGAAGGTAGAGAGAACTGAGAAGAACCTAATTCTACCAACAAGACCAGAAGAGACACCAGAGTCTCTGGCAAGAGATGAACCACCCATAGCACATCAGCTAAGGACCAAGTGAAACCACAGAGGAAGCGTCAAGATGAGCAAGAGTGCAGCTCCCACAGCGAGCTGACAACCTACACCAGGGTGATGGAGACCAGACACTGAGAATACTCAAAACATTCCAAAGCACCTTTCTCTCTTCTCTTTTTTATTGTATTATTCAGTGTTCTCTAGAGTAACAGGACCCATAGAATGAATTGATGTAAAAAGGGGATTTATTGGATTAGCTCATGGCAGTCCCATAATAGCAGTCTGCAAGCCCAAGAACCCGTTAGCTGATCAGTTCAAGTGGCTGGATGCCTCAGCAGTCCTAATAATCCAGTGCTAAAGGCTTCCTGGGGAGCCGTTGGTCTTCAGTCTAGGCTGGAAGACTGAGGAAACATCGTTCCAATGCTGACGAAGGGAAAGATGAGCAGGATGAATGCACATCCATGTCATGACAGGCAGAAGGAGAGAGAAGTTTCCTTCCCCTTTATGTAGCCTTACAGGGGTTCTTGCAACCCTTTCCCAGACTTGTTGACTTCCTGAGTCTCTGGGACTTCTTTCCTGCACTGCTCTCCCAGGAAGGAATGTTTGTTTTTAACTGAAATGAGCTTCCTTTCTCTCTTTAATTTAGAGGAAATCTGCTACACAATACTCAAGATTACTGTGGATTGCTAACAGGTCAAGTTGACAACAAAACTCGACCATCACAAATATCTTCTCTCTCTCCTCTCTCTCTTTCCTCTCTCTTCCAATCTGTATATCCTTCCCATTTTATCTCTACCTCTCTCTTTCCTCACTCTGGCTCTTTTCTTCTCCATTCCCTTTCACCTTCTTCACCTCCCTGTTATTCTCATTCATCTTATTCTCCCAGTGGAAAAGAATCTCTACAGAAGGAGGGTAGAGCTAAAATTGAGCACCTTAGACCACATTAGATACCACATTCATCTCGCTCTCTCTTTTTTTCAGATGTCTAAAGCTGTACAGAGTTAGGTTTGATGTGATCACTCTTCATTTCATAAACTCTGTTCATATAAACAAGAGTAAAGAGTCCAACCAGTCACATAATCTCTCTCACACTGTGTTCCAGGCCCACCTCATCCAGGGATATCCTCTGCTATACTGACACCCTCCCAAGCCCCGACACACATCCAGCTTGACACACACCAGGATGCTATTTTCAGCCTCATCCTGTGTCAGATCATGAGCTGCCAAGAGACGGGAGATCTGCCTGTGGCTGGAGCTGAGACCCTCCTCCATTCTGTCATCTACAGTCCAATTATTGCCCCCAAATCTCCTCCTGCTGAGGCCAGCCATGAAATTATACAGCAAAAAAAAAAAGAAAGACAAAACTTCCTTTATTTTGGCTACTTTATCAACATATAATGTTATTTTAAAATGTCATGGGCTCTATTTTAAGTTTTTCTTGCTTTATACTTATTTGCTTAAATTTTTAAATTTTCATCCAGAAAGCGTTTATTGGGGGTAGGGATAAAGAACATTTCCTGTACTTCATTTTATGCTTTCTAAGGGATTTTTTTTGTAATGGTGCAGAACCAGTCTGTTCAAATCCTCCCAGGATCTTTGCCATCCAGCTCGTTAAAGCATTCTTCACCCAGGTCATTGACACGTTCTTTCATTTCCTTCTTAGGCTCTAAGAAGGAAATGAAAGAGTTTAAGCAGACCTCAAGATCTGTGACAATAAGGATTGCATATTTAGGAAAATCCTTAACTATAATTCTCAACCCATCTGTAGGTTTCCGACACAGCAAATTCAAATACATATGGCATAGTGTGCTTTTTTGTTACCTGGGGAGGGAAATACTTAGAGTTGAAGTTAGTTCTTAACGAGTTCAGAGGAATGGAGTAACAGAGTATTGAACAAATAAGAATTTTCTGGAATATTTGATATGAATGCACACCAACATACACACAAAAAAAAGTCTAGTAAAAGCTAAATGGATAAATTGATGCTATATTAAAAAAAGTCCTGTAAATTGAGAACAAGGTAGATGTATTCCAGGAATTTAGCTTTTGAAAACCAATTAATGTACTTCCCCACAATAATAAAATAAAGACAAAATGACATACTGATATCTTGATATTTATGTTTTAAAAATTTTACTACTAATCTAATATTGAGAGGAAAACCCTAGTGAACTGGAAACAGGATGAAATTCCTTAATTTCACTTGGGCTATATTTTAAAAAGCAGACTCATTCATTTGGGGAAATATTGAAAGTGGTTTCCCTGAGATCAGCAATGTAACAAGGAACACCATGTTAATTACTTACATTCAAGTTCCAAGTCAATATATGAATGCAAGATAGAAAATGAAATTAAAGAGGTAAATAAAAAGTATAATTATCCTTACATTACATTGTTGTCTATTCAGAAAATCTAAAATACATATAAATGAAGTATTTGAATCTATAGAATCTAGGAAATTGTTGGATATAGAGAATGTTTACAAAGGTCAGTTGCATTTCTATAAATTGTGTAAAAAAATTAAAGGGGAATAATACCATTTCCAAAAACATTAAAACATCTAGTGTTTAGAAATGTGTTTAAAGGTGTGCAAAACTTCCCCATTAGTTTGTACAAAGCATGATAAGACCTATTTGAGTTAAATTAATAACAGAATAGGTCACATTAATGAATGTAAGTTATTCCCAATTTTATATTTCCCTCAGTGAATGCCAACCAAAAGCTTATTAATAGATATCAGTGGAAATAGGTAAGATCTTCCTGAAAGCAATTCCTTCAAAAATCAACGAAAATATTGGCAAAATCTCAAGTTTTTAAAGAACCCTTCAAATTACAATCTTGCAAAAATAAAAGGCAGGAAACATTTATTCAAGAAAAATGACTGTTTCAGAGCAACCATTGCACCATACAGTGGTGTGCCCTTCACTCATCTGCTTCACTGTTCTGCAATCACATATGGACAATGACAGAGAAAGCCCATGGTCCCTCAACTATGGAGAGAATGGGTTTGTACCTTCCTAAGGACACCATTCTCAGATAAACATCATTATTTGACCCATCTGGTAGGTCCCTGGAATCCTGACTCACAGCTTTGTCTTTACATGAACAAACTCAAACTTCATTCAGTGAAAATGGACTGTTAGGAGAGGTAATTTGCTAGAAACAATCAGAAGTTAGTTCACCCGAGACCATGCAATCTGAAGAAGAAAAAGGAAAGAGAAGGTAATAAAGTGAAGGGAGGCTGAGATGTCTGTTGGGCACTACAAATCACACCCTCATCTGCATAATTAGAATTCTAGAAAAGAGAAGGGGAAAAAAAGGGCAAAAAAACATAGTGAAGCAATGACCAAACACATCATAAGTCAAAAGGAAAACATTTACAATACATCTAAGAAGCTAATTCCAAACAAGGTAAGTTCAAAGATATTCACATCTAGACATGTCACAATAAAACTGACAAGAGGCAAAGTCTCAAAAACTCAGGAGAAAACTCAAGATGACACTAAAATAACTAACACAATTTTCAAAAAGAACTAAGTTGGAGGACTTCCACTTGCCCCTTACAAAACTTACTATGCAGCTAATGGTGCCTACTGGAATAAGGCTGAGTGGGTGGAAGGGAGCTAGGAGTCCAGAAATAAATCCTTATATTTATAGTCAATTGGTTTTGGAAAAAAAGTGCCAATGAAATTCACTTGGGAGGAGATAATCTGTTCAACAAATGGTGCTGAGATAATCAGATGTCTAGTGGGTTAAAGAAAGCTCAGTACTTCACACCACTTACAAACACAAACTCAAAGTGATCCACAGACGGCTTATACAAACTAACTTTTCTTAGTGAAGCCAACAGCATAGTCTGAAATAATATATTGGATGTCATTCAAATTCAAAATATTTTAGTCTTAAATGACAGTCTTAAGAAAATAATGATCCAAGCAACAGACTGGTAGGCAATATTTGCAGAATTCATATCCAAGAAATGACAGGTAGACATAATATACAAATAACATATATAACTTCATGTATACACTGATCAGGAAATGAAAAAATATAAATAGATATTTTATCTACAATGTAAGGGATAATATGCACATGACAGGTGTTCAACATGGATAATCATTATGGAAATATGAAAAAAAAATTACACCAAGAAAACATCCACACACAGGGAATGGTTATAGTACATGAAACAGACAAAAACCAATGCTGGGGATGGAGAGGGATGAGGAGCATTGTTGGAGAGAGGGGCATGGGGCAACTACTTTGACAGAGATTTCAGCACCTTCTCAAAAAGTGAAATACAGAACTATCAGAAGAGCCAACAATTCAACAAAAAAGGGAAAACATTGACTATCATAGAGACATTATTCAGAATAGTAAAACATGACCACCAATGACATGTCCATCAACTGATGAATGGGTAATCAAAGCATAATCTATTAATCAAAGTGAATATTATTTACCCATTATAGTAACGGTACACTCTACCATGTTGGACGTGGCTCAAAAAGCATGATGGTAAGTGGAATAAACCAGACACAACAGGCCCCATGTTACATAATTTCACACATTAGGTGTCAAGAATAGACAAATATATAGAATCACAACACAAATTAGTCCTTGCCTGAAGCTGCAGGTGAGAACAAGAACACAAGTGATCATAGAGTGGGGACAAAACTGTTCTAAAATTGATTGATGATGATGATTGATTGATGGTGATGATTGCACCACTTGGTAGTGTTACCAAAGAGAACAGAATTGTATGCTCAAAATGGGTGAGTTTTATGTTGTGGAAATATAATTCATGAGGCTAATAAATAAAGAACATTAAATCAAAATAATGAAGTTGTGAGCCAAATGTTCACATGCTCCCAACTTGGTGGTAAGAGGAGCCAAGCTTTGGGATGTAATTAAATAACAAGGGTGGGACCTTG
Source organism: Zapus hudsonius (assembly GCA_004024765.1). Classification (NCBI taxonomy): domain Eukaryota; kingdom Metazoa; phylum Chordata; class Mammalia; order Rodentia; family Dipodidae; genus Zapus; species Zapus hudsonius. The sequence goes on along the minus strand of PVHP010001408.1, from coordinate 57,650 downwards.
GCAAACGAGATTCGTGCCCTTATAAAAGAGAGCTCCCCACCCTCTGCTCTGTGTGATGATCCAGGAAAAAGACAGCGGTCTGCCATCTGGAAGATCCTCCACCACCCTTACCTGCCAAACCCCTTATTATAGATTTCCACTCTCAAGAACCCCGAAAGATCAATGTTTGAGGCAGAATGTGGCCATTTGTTACAGCAGCCTGAGCTGATGAAGATATAAAATGTGGCAAAATATCAATGTTCAGAAAATTAATAGATTAGTGTCTGGAATAGAAATTTCCAGTTGCTCTAAGTTTTGGAATATTTTATATTTCTTAGTTTAAAAATTAAATCAATAAAGCTGTTTATTCCCTAAGATATGACATTTTCCATGCTGCAAGGTACTCAGGAGGCAGTTTTGTTATTACTGTTGTTTTAAGGGTGATCAACAATCTACGCTTGATAATTGCCTGGCATTGCTTCTTTATCTTCAGCAACACTTGACTCAGAACTGCGTTCAGAAGAGATACTTGTGAGCTTAATTCAATGTCTTCTGTTCTCCTGGTTCCAATGTGTCTCCGCACGTAGCTTAGCCCTGCAAGAGTTTCTTCCTAAGCACTTTGGATGTTCTAATTGGAAAATGTCACTGCAACAATGAAAAGGGAAGATGGTTTGAGATGCAGGTGGAAAGTCAAGAGCTGAGCAGACCCATTCCTCTAGTGCTTCTCATCTGCACACCAGCCTAGCTGCTCCTGACAGCCAATGCTTACTTCAGCACAGGTGCATTTTATCCAGGGACCATGGATCAGTTACTTTCTTCTTGCTGTGAACAGTGTCTAACCAGAAGCAACAGAAGGAAAGAGCTTAGCTGGGCTCACAATTTTGAGAGAACATTCATGATAGGAAAGGCGTGGTGGCAGGAGTGGGAAGCTGACTGGTCACATCAGCAAGTAGAAGATGAGTAGGAAGTAGGGCTGGGATATGGATCCTCAGTGCCAGCCCCCAGTGACCCACTTCTTCCAGCCAGGTTATACCTCCTTAAGGTTCCACAACCTTCCCAAGCAGCACCACCAGCTTGGGATAAATGTTCCAACACACCAACTTATTGGGGACTTTTCACATAAAAGCTACAAAAGAACTTTAGGGTCAAATCTAGTAGTTTCAAGAATTGGTAATAATATCCTTTTATACAGATTTTATCGACTCTCTAAAAGTGTAAAGGGATAAGGGAGAACATGATTGCCATTTTTCAGATGAAGAAATAGAGAAACAGAAGCTATATACAAGCAGAAGAATTAGAGCAGAAACTCACTCCCTTCGTATGTTGCAGACAGGCTGCAGGAGACAGATGGAGTTAGGGAATACTCATGTTGATATTGAATATGCAGAAACATCTCCAATTTAGCATATTCAAAATTACCTCCCCGATCTCTTCACCACCAAGTCTGCTCCTCTTACAGTCTTCCTTAATTCTATGAATGGTAACTATCCCTCCAGCTGGTCAAGATAAAAGTTTCAGCGTTCCTTGGTGATTCTGGTTCTCTCGACTACCTCTCCCATGTCAGCAAATATGAAGCAAATAAGACTATTTCATCAACACTCTCCATAAATGCACTGCTACACAATGGTCATAGCTACTTCCTCTGGCAATTGCAATGAATCCTTGATAGGAGATGTAATGGTTAAGTTTTGTTGTCAACTTGACCTTTCAAGTAATCTTGGGTGGGTATCTGAGGATGTTCACAGGAAGGCAGCCTCTCAGTAGGGGCAAGATGTAAAGAAGCTCAAAGAAGCTAGAAATAAACATCCGTTCCTGTGTGGGCAGTGCAGGAAGGAAATCCCAGAGACTCAGGAAGCCATTAAGTCTGGGATAGAATTGCAAGACCCCACCCTAGGGCTATATGATGGTGAAAGAATTCTCTCCTTGCCCTCCTGCCTGTTTGCTAGTGTGTATGTGGTGTAGGTGGTGGGTTTTTCTCTCTGCTCAGACCTGTGAAAGGGGAGCAGCGTCTTTTGCATTCTGGAACTTCCCCTGTATCTATAGCTACAAATAAATCCTTTCCTCCCATAAACTGTGCCTGGTTTGGAGATTCGTCCCAGCGGCATGTGGCTGACTACAAAGGGGGGATTAAACCCTCCAGTGGCTTCTCATGACATTCTCAATCTTTACCATATCCTCAGGAGGTCCTTCCTCTGTGAGCTCTCCCCGTCCCCAGCCTATTCCATCTGCCCCTCCACCAGATCTTCTCATTAACTATCAAACACACTACACATGATAGCTACCTCCTCCTCTTTGCGGGCATGCAGGCATCCTCCATCACTGACTTCATACACTCAAATGCAAGCTTCCAGTGAGGCCTCACCTGACCACACATCCCCAGCCCTCCCTGAGTGATTGTGACAGAGCTTTATGTCCCCTCCCTGTACCTCCTTCTGTTGCAATGTGGCTCTGAACTCTCAAGAGGTGAAACCATTACAATTGCCCTAGTCAGTGTGATGCTGACTTGAGCCAAAGCTTCATCTTTGCTCGGTGCCTTGCACGGGCATAGTCTGCTGGGAAAGGAGCTGAAAAATGAAAGATACAAGCATAGAAATGCAGGCATCATCTCACCCAGGCTTTCAGTGGCTCCACCCTCAAACTCAGGACTCCTGCCTCTTGCTTCATTTCTTTTTTTTTTTTTCAGAATACCACAGTGCCTTTCAGATGATTATTAACTGATCTCAACCTTGAGCATTCACAACACACTTGAGTCACTTTTAGCCAAAGCAATATTTCTAAGCTTGTCCTCACGATGTCCCCAGGGGTGCCGCACATCAACCAGACCATACGCAGTGCACAGACAAAGGACCAAAGGCATAAATAGCCTTTCCCAGCTGCGCATGAGGGATTACAGTAAAAACGTTTCATCACTCAAGACATCATGCTTCATTGCAGAACTATCTCAGCCATTTTTCTAGTGTTAAGTGAATAATCCAGGGCTATACCAGGTTCTTTACTCCCAACAAGAGTCTCTCAAGGATTGCTGGGGAGATAGTGCAGCATTTTAAGCATCTTGCTGCTTAAGCAAGGCCTTGCAGGTCAGAGACCTCATGTTTAACTCCCAAGAATACATGTTATAAAAAGCAGTTGGGCATGGCTATGCACGTATATAGCCCCAGTCCACAGTGGGGTAGCAGGGTGAAGAACCCTTGGGCTCACCAACTATTGGAAGCTCTGGCGAGAGAGAGAGAGAGAGAGAGAGAGAGAGAGAGAGAGAGAGAGAGAGAGAGAGAGAGAGAGAGAGAGAGAGATCTCATCTCAAGCAAATACACAGTTGAGCAGTAGAGAAGGGCACAGAAGATCTCTTCTGGTCTTCAGCTCTCATATCCATGCCACATACATTGGCACACACAAGATATTGAACCTCAGGAGTATCAGTCAAGACCAAGTTCCTAATTAAAGCCTGGCAGACTCAAGTCTAACCCAAGGTTCTGTGTAGTAGCATCAGCATTAAGTGATCATTAAATTATGGGAACGAATAGCCAGGAACCATCCCTGCTGTGCTTTAAATACTAAATTTGGGGTTCTTTTAGCATATAGGCAGTAAAGACTGGGGGTACAGTGATTTTTAACCAGAAGAAATTGAAAGGATAAAAACAAGAAGGTCAAGAATAGAGCATCAACAGACTTAAAATTCACCCACCTCAATGACTCAGGGAACTGAATGGAAGAGGGGGTGGAAAGATTGTAAGAGCCATGGTGGGGGAGAAAATCCAGAGTCATTGCCCCCCTCAGCAACAGCACACAATGAAAAAAACTGGCTACCTCTTGTACAATCCATACTATCCCATGGACTAATCCAGTATAGCCATGGAAGGCCCCCAGTGGGTAGGGAACAGGGAGGAAGGAAATGGGGGTATCCTCACAAGGTTTGTTCATACACTGTATCTAATTATTGACAATAAATGTGTAAAAAGATAAAATATTTACATTTAAAAAATTAAAAAATAATAACAGAACTTCAAATAATTGGGACTACAAAGAGAGCTGAGATGGAACCAATAGAGGCAGAAAAATACCATGAGAAATAAATACCATGTCTACAGTCTGAAATGCCTGTGTCCCTCCCAAATTAATATACTCAAGCATTAATTCCTAAAGGCACAGTATTAGGAAGTGGGGCCTTGGGAAGGAATGAATAAGTCATGCAGGAAGAGCATCATGAATGTCTTCAGCAGTCCCATTAAAGAGACTCCAGAGAACAAGCTCATCCTTTTCATCCTGTGAGGGCCCAGCAAGAAGGTGCCATCCATGCAAACAGGCTCTCTAGCCAGTCACTAAACCCTCCAGGGCCTTGGCTTTAGACCTCCAGCCTCCAGCACTGCGAGTTATAAATCACTCAGCCTAGGATGTTGTGTTACAGACCCCCAAATGTAGTAGAAGACAATTGAGATGTGAGTTTCCTTCAATAGGAGATGCACAGCAAAAGTAGTGATTGGCAAGTTCATTGGAGAACTGCAGTCCTGCCAAGATGCAAATAGAAAGCCAAACCTGGACTAAAAAATTGAATAAATAAAATTAGTCAGTAAGAGAATAAAGCCCAAGGCCTTAAGGAGAGTGAGAGAACAGAAATGTGCTTTCTATAACCTTTTCCTTCATGTCATTGGGTAACTGCAACAGAGAACCTTAGAGGCCAGGATTCTCAGAGGCTCCAAGGTTATCAAAAGTGGGGCTGAGGGAGCAAAACTGCAGTTCTGGACCTTCAAGAAGTTTCTTTGATTATAGACCAGATTTTTGTTGTTGTTGTTAGTACCCCATAAAATAGAACTGTATGAGTTCTTGTAGGTCAGAGACCCTGTAAAATACAGTAATATGAGATGGAGAAAACCTGAAACAGACCGTCTCCTCTCACAAAGAACCCCTCTTTTGATAAACTGTGACTATCCAGTCAAACTTTCCCCTGTGAAGGGAATAAGCCAAATCTGCACTGTTAGACATGGATCCACATGCCATAGGCCATAGAACTCTTGAAGTGTGACCAGTACGTCCGGAGAACTAAATTTCTAACTTATTTCATTTCAATTAATGTAAATATAATAGTAATAGCCACATGAGCCGTTTTGGCTGAAGAGAGATCCTGTCAGTTCCCCAGGGTGATCCAAATCAGGGAATAGTCCACAGCAGGGTATAAAGTCCAAGGCCTCTTTCCTCAAACCAGGACAACTTATGGAAGTCATTTCAGCCTCAGAGGTAGGACTACCTCACAGTCCCAGGTCTCCTCTTAGTGGTCCTGCTCCTGCCTTTCTCTGGACATTCTTTGGCATCAAGATCACTTCCTGTGGAAAATCCCACATGTTAATCTCTATCTAGCTGTGGTCCCAAGAAGGCCAGCCTGTGATATTTGATGCTTAGCATAGTCCAAGATTGTTAAGTAATTAGGTGGCTTGGAGCTGAGTCCATCGTTCATCCAGTGACAGTGAGACTCTAGTATCGGTGTGGGGGTGGAGTCCATTGTCCCTGTAAAGTAACAAATGTCAACATTGCCATTAATTGTTAACTGGGGCAGGATGCTGAAAGAAAGCATGCATTAGCTAATGTCACATGTCAGATATCTGGAATATATGGAGTGTGAGGACATCTAGATTGAATGTCTATGCTATTTGATGGATGCACTGGAAAAAATAATGATCAATGGAAAGTAATTATATAGCAATTAAAAGCTAAGAGTTAAAGTTAGGGGATTTCCTTAAGAGCATGGAAAGAGACTTATGGTCAAGGGAGAGGATGTTGAAAACCTGCCAGGGGTGGATTATCAGAATGGCTATGCTCCAAGAATACTTCCAACCAAGACCAGAGTCCTGAGTGCAAACTAGCCAGTGGGTTATATATGATTAGACAGGTACCACTCTTAGCCTCCAGAAATTAATAGATAATGCAAACTCCTCATGCCTACAACACAGAAACACCCTTCTTGGACTGATCCCACCTCTCCTGATGGTTAGAAGGCTTATATTTAGGCTCAGGCTTAATTACTGCCCATCTGAGATGTGTCAGTTCGGGTAAGGGAGGAGATGGCTCTACTTAACCTAGTCAGTGTGATGTACAAGAGCCAGGACAAAGCCTGAAGGGCTACATCCTGGGGAGCCTATAACATGACAGAATGTGACAGAAAGATGCAGGAGATCTGTGAATAATGATGGCACAGAACTCTCAGGGGATACCCAGCTCCAAACAAGACCCACGAAATGCTGCAAATCCTACTAAGATGGATGGCTCCCAGAAACATGAAAGAAAAATAAGTGATGGTGCAGATATGCCCAGGTGTTCTAGTGGACAGTGGAGGAATACAAGACTGCCAAGCGGGCATGCTCACATGGGTACACAGCAGGTCACTCCTACCCACAGCCTTACTCCTGTAGTTCCAGTTACCTCTCCTCAGCCAAGGTCTAGAAACCATAATATTTATCTTGACCTGAGAGAGAAACAGAAAGCTCATTCCTACAACTTATGTTATAGCGTATTGCTATAATTGTTCTATTTTATTAACATACAAACTAGATGGCAATTAAAATCTTAACTTCCACACAGTCCTTCCAACCTGTGCAAAGAAAGCAAGCATAGAGATGCCCTGGGGGGGGGACAGTGGCCAAGAGAGAGTCTGAATGTTGCAAGAGTTTCAAGGAGAGACCCTACATGAATTAAATATTTTAATTTTTAACAACAGTTTAATGAGAAAAGTAATCTCCACATCCAGGGTATAGTGAGAAGAAATGATGCCAGAGAAGTTAAACAGCTTCCCCAAAGTGACACAGAATGCAGCTGATGAAGGTGGAACTCAAAGACAGGCAGCCCTGCAGCCCATCCCAACTCACATTCCGTTTTCCCTCTCTTTGGTTTTGTGAGGTATGGTCTCCCTCTAGCTCAGGCTGACCTGGATTTCACTATGTACTCTCAGGGTATCCTCGAACTCATGGCAATCGTCCTACCTCTGCCTCCCAAGTGCTGGGACTAAAGAAGTGCACCACCACACCTGGCTTCAGATCCATATTCGTACAGATGTACTGTGTCATCTCATAGGACAGTGTAAGAGAGGACATCTCAACAGAAGGAGAAAGTTGAGCAGAAACCCCTTTGAGGTGAGGAAGTATTTGTCTGGGTGCTTGGAGTCTCCAGCAGCACAAGGAGGGAAGTGGACATGGCTCTCTGGAAGCTGAGTGGTGTATTTTAGACTGAAGTGAAGCAGAAGGGGATGAAAGCTCAGTAGAGGATTAGCATTAGAGTGGACAGGACTGGGGAGAACAGAGGACAGAAAAGTCCTCATATGAGGGCTTCACCCCATGCCCACCAACCACAGGTCTCCAGAAGCTGCCTCTCTACTCCTTGGGTCCTTGGGCTGCACGTGGAGGCCCAGGAGTCCAGAATAGCAGATGCAGAAATGGTGGGCTTTCCATGATGAGAGGAGGCTCAGTTTAATTAAGAGTGAGCAGTTGTACTTGTTTTCATTAATCAGCCTGCAGCAGGAAAAATGCATGGCTTTGCCCATCCCAAGAGAGGACTGAATCAGGGGCCAGTTACTGCAGTACAGAGGCAGAAAGGTCAAATTAAGAGAAAATTTTCACCACTGCTCTTCAACATAGTCCTTGAAGTACTAGCAAATGCAATAAGACAGGAAAAAGACATTAAAGAGATACAAATTGGAAAGGAAGAACTGAAACTATCCCTTTTTGCTGATGACATGATCTTATATGTAACAGACCCAAAGAACAGTATCACTAAACTACTGAAGGTGATTAACTCCTTTAGCAAAGTGGCAAGATACAGAATTAACACACAAAAATCAGTAGCCTTCCTGTATGCAAATGATGTGCACACAGAAAAAGCAATCAGTGAAAAAGTCCCATTTTCAATAGTCACACACAAAAAATCAAATACCTTGGAGTAACACTAACCAAGGATCTGAAAGACTTGTGTAATGAAAACATAAAAACACTGAAGAAGTAAATTGAAGATGACATGAAAAGATAGAAAGATCTTCCATGCTCCTGAATAGGTAGAATTACTATCTTGAAAATGGCAATACCCCCAAAAGCAATATACAGATTCAATGCCATGCCAATAAAAATACTAGCATCATTCTTTGTGGACATAGAAAAAATAATTTCCAAATTTATTTGGAAAGGCAAAAGGCCTCAGATATCCAAAGCTATCCTTACTAAAAGAAGCTCATCAGGAGGTATCACCATACCCAAACTAAAGTTATATTTCAAAGCCATTGTAACAAAAACAGTATGGTACTGGCATAAGAACAGACAGATAGACCAATGGAACAGAATTGAAGACCCTGCCCTAAGCTCAAGCAACTATAGCTACTTAATATCCGATAAAGATGGCAACAATGTCAACTGGAGGAAAGATAGCATCTTCAACAAATGGTGCTGGACAAATTGGATAAATACTTGCAAAAAGATGAAAATAAACCCAGTCCTCTCACCATGCACCAAAATCACTTCCAAATGGATCAAAGACCTCAACATAAGACCTGAAACTCTGAAAATCCTAGAAGAAAAAATAGGGGGAACGCTCTATGAAATAGGAGTAGGGAAAAACTTCCTTAACAAACTGCCAGTAAACTAGGAAATACAGCAATCATTTAACCAATGGGAGCTCATCAAGCTAAAAAAAACTTCTGTACAGACAAACTTACCATACTCAAAGCCAATAGACCACCATCAGGTTGGGAGTTATTCTTTGCCAGCTACAATACAGATAGAGGTCTAATATCTAGAACTTACAAAGAACTCAATAAATTAAATAATAAAATTTCAAACAACCCTCTCACAAATGGACCTCTGAGCTCAACAGGGAATTCTCTGAGGAAGAAATACAAATGGCCAATTCTCATTTAAGAAAATGTACAACATCATTAATACTCAGAGAAATGCAAATCAAAACAACAATGAGATTCCACCTCACTCCAATAAGACTGGCAATCATTAAAAAATCTACCCACAACAGATGTTGGCGAGGATGTGGGGGAAAAGGAACCCTCCTTCACTGCTAGTGGGAATGCATTCTAGTACAACCACTATGGAAAGCAGTGTGGAGGCTTCTGAATAGGATGGATATAGAACTACCAGTTGACCCAGCTATCCCTTTACTGGACATATATCCTCAGGACTCCTCATTTCAGCACAGAGACATCTGCACAACCATGTTTATAGTGGCTCAATTCATAATAGCTAGGAATTGGAACCAACCCATCACTAGAAGAATGGATATAAAAAATGTGGTACATATACACCTTGGAATTCTACTCAGTAATTAGGAAAAATGATATAATGAAATTTAAAGAAAAAATGGATGAGATCATACTCAGTGAACTCACACAAGAACAGAGAGACAAGCGCTGCATATTCTCCCTTACCTGTGGCCCCTAATCAGGTTGAAGCGAACTGTAAGTAAACACAACTAGTGATTCTGGTGAAAGACAAAGGGGACAGAAGGAAATGGGGGCAGGTGTGGAAGCAACAGAGGGGGGAGATGTCACAAGCCTAAACAATAATCTGACTCCATAGAATCCTATCTTCTGTACAACAAGTTCCAGAAGCAGATAGGACCTCAAGGGGGTGGGGGTGGAAGCCTACCCATGGTACAAAGGACGCTAACCTCTGGCTCCCCGACCCAGTAAGTAGATACCTCCCACAATGAGCTATTGATCAGAGTGACTCACAGGGTCCCTAAAATAAGACAAACTTTTGTCACAGGCCTTGAATACCCACCTCAGTCAAAAGATAAGACCCTAATGCGGAAGATTACACAGACTGATATCACACAGCACTGAGAGACCCTGCTGAATCCAAAAACGAAATCCGCTCCCAGAAGGGCAGACTGGGTAATGCCAGAAGATGTTACACAAGCTGCCAGGGGAACCAGACCAATGATATCCTGACAGAGCAGGAGGCATCTTCAAGTTACACCAACCAATGGCCTGAGAGTGCAGAACACACTGCTATATGGCACAGACAAGCAAGTCAAGAAGTGCCCATCTGTGCAATAGTGGTGCCCAACCTAGGTGGGTAATCAACAGCTGGCTAATTGGCTATGAGGTCCACTCAGAGGCAGGGAACCCCTAACTGGTTTGGGGACCCAAGGCAACCTTGAATGGGGACCAAGATCCCCATCTCATGGGGAAGTCCTCACTAACCATCCGTCCTCAGAAAGGCTACACACTCCAAACGCTCACCAACTTAGCAATATTTGTCTCAGTTGACCAATAATAATCTCACTCTCCACTGAAGACTCTGTTTATGTCTTTCATAAGGCAACGAGAACAGGGGACAACCAAACTCCACCAAAGGGACCTGATGTGACGGGGGACAACCAAGCAGGAGATGATCCATGTAGAGCCGTAACACAACCTCTAAGGAAGTGGGATGACGAGCAAAACATCTATTCCCACAGCAAGGTAGATAACCTACAGAAGGACAATGGAGAGAGGCACTAAGGGTGCCCAAAATTGTCCAAAACACAAACTTAGAGACTCTTACAAACCTAATAGCTATGGAAATTTTGAATTCACCCATTATGACTCAGGGTAATTTGTGGAAGAGGGGGTGGAAAGAATGTAAGAGTCATGGGAGGGAAAATAACTAATGCATAAAAGGGAATTTCATCATGGATTCAATGGCTTTATCTAATAACCTATGATACTAAGCATATTATTGTGTTAATATATATAATTTTAAGCCAATAAAAACATTTAAGAAAAAGAGAGAGCACAAAGTCTGTGGGCCCCAGGCCTTCTTCTCATGCATGGCCTCCAGAAGCCCACTCAGAACTTCCTGTAGCCCCAGAAAGCTCCACCTCTGTGCTTAGACCATTCTGCTCAATATCCTCACCCCAACCTCTCTCATCCCAGCCCTTGATGAGCTGGAAGTGACCTCTACTCAGCTCCTGACATTGAACCTGCCTCTACTGGCACTTCCCAGCGCTCATTCTACAGGAGACACACCCCTTCCCTGCTCCAGGAAGCTACCAATGACTCTCCAGAATAAATAAAGGAACCAGAGACCAGAGAAGAGGACTTGTTCCAAGTCCCATGGACATCTCCACTACAAGCCTGTTTTTTGTTTGGTGCTTTCTTTTTTTTTCTTATTTTTCTTGACTTTTCAAAAACATTTTATTAAGGTATGATTTTATATAAAATGTCAATGATAGGTCTAGAGAGATGACACAGCAGTTAAAGGTACTTTCTTGCATACACCTAATGGCCTGGGTTCAAGTCTCCAGTACCCACATAAAGCAAGATGCACAAAGTGTCATGTGCATCTGGAGTTCATTTTCAGTGGCAGGAGGCATGCCCATATTCATTCTCTCTCTCTCTCTCTCTCTCTCTCTCTCTCATCAATAAATAAAATATTAGCTAAAAACTTTTAAAATATCAATGATGAAAGCTTCACCATATAATTACCATCAGTACCACAATCATTGCAAAGATTGTTTGCACCACTCCAGAACATTCCTTTCTTTCCCGGTATAGTCTCTTCCCAAATCTCAGATTCTAACAACTGCAAACAGCTTTCTGGAGTTTTGTCATTTCATGAGTATCATATAAATTGAGCACTCAGTTATGAAATCTCCTGTATGAACTTCTTTCACTTAACATAATGCCTTTGAGAATCACTCATGATATATGTGTCTGAATTGACAATTTTATACATGTATATAATGTCTTTTTATGTATTTTTTATTTTATATATTACAACAGGTTATTCTCTTTTATCCCCTCACCCCTGCTCCCATAACCCTGGGTGCCCTCCTCAGTGGGGTTATGGTATTCATTGGGGGGCATGAAGGCCTCAGCCAGTCTCCGAGAGGCAGGGGAGAGGTAAAACTGCTTCAAGGCATTCCTACCCACTCTGTGGCTCTTAAATCTTTTTGCTCCCTCTTCCACAAAGTTCCCTGAGCCATTGGCAGGCCTATTGGCAGTCTGATTTAGTGTTGACTTTTCTGTAGTCTCTGGATTTTTGCATTGATAGGTTTTTATTTATCGCTGTGTTTGTCACCATCACCCTGGAGCTGGTTGTCAGACTCTCAGTAAGAGCAGTGTTCATCTTGCCACTTCTGCACTTTCTCCTGTTCCCTGACAGATGTGGTGGAGGTGGCAAGTCTCGTGGAGGGCAGTCAGCTATCTTCTTGTCTCATCAATGGATTCGGAAATCCTGTGTTTTCTATTCCATTTTGATCATAATCCCCTCCTACTACCTTCTTTGGTCTCCGCTTCATCATTTATTCTTTACAAATGGTCCCTCTTCTGTTTCAATGACTCTTTAAAATTCTGCTCTCCTCCATCGTGAGTCATGGAATACTGATGGATGCAAAGCCATGCAGGTCTTGTGCATGTCACAACAGCCACTGTGAGGTCATGAATGCAATGGCCACTTCATGTTGCTACTGTCTAGGGGTTTGGGGTTCATTATGTCTGCCAATTAAAGAATTAAAAGGCAGGAAATTATTTTAAAAGAATAAAGTTTTAGAGTAAAAGGGGAAAAGGAAGGAAGAAAGAAGAAAGAAAGAAAGAAAGAAAGAAAGAAAGAAAGAAAGAAAGAAAGAAAGAAAGAAAGAAAGAAAGAAAGAAAGAAAGAAAGAAAGAAAGAAAGCTCCTCAGAGGAGGGGGCTCCCAGAACTAAAAAAATACAACAGTTTCCATGGAAGACTGAACCTTTTTTGAATGGGAAGTGCCTGGCCATCCTGAGTTTGTGATTGGTCAGCTTGACTAAAGGTGAGAGGTGCTGATTGGTTTAGGGTGCATCCAATACTGCTCTGGTCTCATGAAGCTCCTCAGGCCTGCCCAATAAGGCAGCACATTAGAAAATTCATCCTGGCCTGGAAGAAATCAGGACTGCCACCCTTAGCCCCCTTGCATTACCAAGGGCTCCTTCCCTTATCTGCCTACCCAGAAAGCTGTCTCCTACAGTATTTCAATGTCTACAGGAAAGCACACCTCCCCATCCTCTGGTTTTAGGCTTCTTCCCATCCACCTCTTGCACATTGTTCCCTGAGCCTTGGAAGGTGTGTCAAAGACCTCTCCTTTAGCACTGAACATTCAATAATCACTTACTTTTAGTACTTTGAAAAGGTTGTTTGTTTGATTGTTTGTTGGAAAAGCTTTGAGTCTCCCATTTGCAAAAGGGAGACTCTATGACCCATATTGTGAGCAGCACTAATCTATGGGCATAAAAATAAACAAATCTTTAGAGAACAATTAGGTAGGCACAACATATTCAAACACAGTAGTTGTGTCTCCCTTTCCAACACAGGCCTCTGAGTCCACAGCTGACATTTTTATTTTGACCTTGGGAATCCCGGGGTATTCCAGTGGTCACCCTTTCCCCTGCATGGGTGCCAACCCACTGCATGCGGGTTGCTCATATGTTCTCTTCATGAGCTTGCTCCCAAACTTTATGATGTAGGCGGTCCTGAGTCCCGTGCTTACCCTGCACCTGCTGCTCTCTCTGGACCTCTTCACACACGTGCGTGCGCACACGCGCACGCACACACACACACACACACACACACACACACACACACACACACACCAGTCATCCAAGTCATGCCTCTCCACTCACAGCCATGATGACTGTCCCGCTTTTGATTGAGTTTCTATGACCTCCACAAGTTCTTTCTACCCTCCCCTTCTGCCCTCCCATCATTCTTTTCACCGCAGCTTGAAGAAGACTTCCTTCTCTTCCTGGCTCAAAGCAGGTGCACCATACCCATCTGATGTAACTACATACAAGTCAATAGAACTGTACCTATTTTGTTGACCCCTGGCAGCCCTTGAAGCTTGGCATTGTGTCAGCCTGGCATCTAGTTACCTATTGGTCTATACACACACACACACACACACACACACACACACACACACACACGCACGCACACAATGTTTTAAATAAGTAGATGGGAAACAAGTTAAATAAAAATTCAACCATTTGAAGGATGTTGGGCTTAGATAACCTTGAACCCCCCCTTTTAGAATTTGATTAGCTGATCTTTTTAGACAAGGGACAGAAACTCAGGTTCTGTTCACTTTGAAAACATCCTGGGAGAAACAATTAACCTTCCTTATCTCCACTGTGGGGAGTCCAGGCCCTTTGGTGTGATTACACCATCTGCAGAGGTGCCTGTCTTGGTTCACGTCTCAGGAAGCAGGCAATAACGATATCAAAGACACCTTTTCACTGGAGAGAGAAACAGCCTGAGCATGGCGGCCAGAGCTGGCTTTGGAATGAGCTCAGAGCAAATAGGCCTGGAAATGCCCACAGCTGCGGAGTGGGGTCCAGATGGGTTTTCTCAAAGGCTGAGCCCCAGCACACAAGACTGTTCTTCCTGCATTTGCTTAATGGGAGTGCTGAAGCCTAAAGAGGGCTCCAGGGCTTTGGGAGGCCACACTCACTTGGTTGAAAACAAATTTTGAGTACAGCTGTTTGTTTCCACTCTCAGACTGAAGAGCTGAAATCAGGACCAAGGAGACTTGTTCTCACCTCAAAGCCTCTCGGCTTATGCCAGTGTTGTACAAAGAGGCCACGTGGGATTGTCTGGATATATTCTGACCCTTAACAACTGAACTGAAAGAGATACACTGAAAATACCGGCCTCACCTGCCTATGATACTGACTGATTCATCTTGGGAAGACCAGGTAGCTCTCCTGGAACCCAGTCTCTCAACACACAAAATGAAGTTTAGAAGGTAGTGCATGTCTTTCATGATTCTATCATAGACCAAATATACCAGAAGCATTCTCATGTCATGGTCAAGGACAACTGGGCTGGGCATTGGGTCTGTTATTTGTCCTTAAGGTACACCTATTACTACAAGGGCTGTTGTGAAGCTAAAGACCATTTCTGTAAAGTATTTAATGTATGGCTGACACATGGCTGAGGTCCAAGAAACTACAGAAGCAGTAGCTGTATTAAGGTACCAAAGACAATATAAGGTGTAAGCCACCAGAATATGCAAGCCTAGTCAGGAACATTATGATTCCCTGCCAAGCCAGACCAGTCCCCTTCACAAAGACTTCCTAACTGCCTTCTGGTCTGGCATTTCCTCAGGTCCCACAGACTGTGACTAGAACTTACCCATCTTCTGCACCATGTTTTCCATAAGGGTTTCAGTTCTTGTTTGAAACAAGCATAGCTCATTATAGTCACCCATCCTAGGCTGGGGGCTGAAAGTCCCCTGTAGAGTCATCTAATTCAAGACCTGACTCCTTTCTTGCATCTAGGGACCCGATTTACTGTTTATTCCAGAACTGTGCAGTCTCTCAGAGACTCAATCAGACTCAATATCCCCTTTCTACTCTCACAAGTGCATCGTAATATTTCGTCCTGAATTTGAACATACCTTTTTCGGGTAACAGAGGATGAGTTTACCATTAATAACTTCCAAATACAAGAACATATCTTTTCACAACCCAGGGAACCCTCTCAGTGGCTGAAGAACCTGGTTAGTACCTGGCATGAAACAGGTGTTCAGTGCACATTTGTTGAATGAATCATTCATTACTGAGAATGAAATTGAGTATCAGTTATCTACTAGTGATGCCTACCAAGCAATTGCCCAAAGAGCCTTGGTCACAAACCCCAGGCATCCATGCTCAGCCTCATCATGTCATCATGTCAGCTGCAAGTATGTTAGGGACTGTGTCATTCTGGAAGAAGAAGTCTATGCATCACCAGTGGGCACTATCTAAAGAAGGCAGGCAGGGGCTCTTCCTTTGTCCACGTGCCTCTTCATGCTAGGATTCTAGGTTGGGCTCCGGCACAAAAGGGGATGAGAGATCCACTCCATGCACATGTTTCCCCAAGACACACAGGGAAGGCACATATTCCAATGATCTGGCTGGGCCCAAACCCTCCTTAACATAATTACTGTACTCTGGGAGGCAGAATGTGGGCCAATGCTAATAATGGGCTGGATCTAATGATGGGCGAGGAGGTGGGAAGAACTCTATTGAGGAGTCTTTGCCAAGAGGAGGCAGACCGTGCATCTTAGCCAGTGCCAGCAAAGCTTGTAGTCCCCCACAAGGGAGTATTTCCTCTTCCAGCTTACACACAAGGAATCGTCAGGTGCTGAGTGACTTATCGTGTAACTTTGAAAAGCCTGGATCCAGGCTCCAGAATGGTCCCTTGGGGCCCAAGTTTGTAGTTACAAAGAGACCTCTGTTATTTAATGTTTTAAAAGATTTTGCAGAATTCATCCACCGTGACATTTATCTCTTCTTCCTAGCTCCAGATAACCAGCTGGGTGAAAATATTTTAGTCTTTACTGGTTAATTCATATAGGAACAATCTAAGCATTAGGTGAGGAAGAAGTCCTCCTGTATTCAAAGACTGTCCATATGGGGGTTATCTTCCTATGTCATATGACTCAGTCCTCACCACAATTGCTACATTCACTTTATAAATATGTACTGAGCAGTAGGTGATAGCCACTGGGCAACCTGATACTTGAAGACCAACCAAGTCACAGTCCTTAACCCAAAGGACTTTTCCTCCCTCATTAATGGGAAACAAAAAACTGTAAATGACTTTAAAACAATTTGGAAAAAAATAACATTTCAATGGCTGTATGAACTACATGGCATGAACTTAGCCATGAGTCTTCAGAAGAAGTGACATTGGAGGTAAGTCCAGAAGGATGAGGGAGGAATCCTGAGCAGAAAGAATGTATTTTGAAACCATGGGTCATAACTCAATCCTGTTGCCCATCTAGGGAAGTCTAGAAAGCTAATGTCCATTTACACAGACTCCCTTGCAGCTAAGGTCCAAATATAAACTCCACCAATGCAGTTCAATGATACATAAAAGGCAGAAATAAACTAACCCGATGCCTCTGCCTTACTGCTTTGCTTAAAGGAAGGCACTGGAGTGTTAAGATTTGCTGCCACAACATTTCAGGATCTGGTTTCCAGCTCTGCATCTACTGGGAGACATCTGGAATGGCAGAAGAAGTCCTTGATTCCAAAATAGCTCCCATGGCAGGCTCAGAAATAGACATTTCCCCAGTGAATCAATTTTATGCTGATCTGGGAGTGAGTCAACGTGATGATTCTGCAAACACTCAGTTCTTTACACTAAATGTCTTTCTGCTTAAAACACTTAAATTGATTTCTATTTCCTGCACTCAACTTTTACTGGCATTGAGTTCAGAGCCAAACAAATTCTTAAATATAGGAACGTGAGATTTGTTATGTCAGCTTAGAGGGTTGAAGGCAAAGACTGTGTCCTTACCAACCAAAACTGGGCTCCATGGCACACATTGGCAAGGCAGTTACTCAAGTGATCACTTCTGAGCTTCCAACTAGGCAGATTTAATGGGCATCAGTTACGCCTTCCAGACATAAATAATCATAAAGTGTAGGAGAGTAAATAAGGTAACTGTTTCAGGCATGTGAAGATAGGTTTCACAAGACTGAAATTTTTCACAATTGCTTTGGATCTCTGCAAGAGAGAAGCTGTGAGCTGGACTCCAAGCATGCCTAGGCATCTCGCCAGGTAAACAAGCAATGTGGCTGAACTTTCTGGAACAGGTTCAGGTGGTGGGGAGGATGCTATGCAGATTATGGAGGGAAGAGGTGACCTGCTAGTCTCTGGCTGAGGCTGGGCTGCTGAAGCAAGGTGCCAGACTGCCAGGCTTACCACAGAGTGGGTTGGAGATAGGACATGTGAAACAGGACTCAAGAAGCTGAAATTCTGGCCCAAGAACACAGGATGGGACTCCTCAATGCCTTCCTGATAGTTCAGGTAGTAGTTGAAAAAGAGAAAGGCCCTGATTGAGGGTTAAATAATGTTCACTAAAGTAATGTCTGCATCAGTCGCACCATTCACGGATCCTGGAATCTAGATGTGATGAGATCTACAATGAAGTGCAATATATGGATTTTCCAAAATTATAGGACTCAAGAAATACCTTACACTTTTCACAGATCAATCTCTACAAAGAAAAAACAGTACAAGTTCAAGTTGATGTTTCCAAAGGTGGGGAGGGAATCAATCCACTTCACCTTTATTGTTCAGTAAAAACTTCAAAAAATACTTGACATGCAAGAAATCAGAAAAATATGACCTTTAGTCAGTAATACATCAGGCGAAAACCCAAACTTGAAGTAGCACAAATGGATTATTTAGCAGAAGAATGCTTTTGAGACGCTATTATAGATATGCTCATTGAACTCAAAGAAAATGTAATCTAAATGAGTGAACAGCTGGGAATCTCAACAAAGAAATGAAACCATACAAAAGAATCCAAAGGAAATTCTAGAGCTGAACATTGCAATAGAATAATTGAATAGGCTTAACAGTAGATGCAAAACTGATAAAAGCAAGCCAAGCATGCCAGGCCACATCTATAATCCCAGAACTTGGGAAAAGGAAGCGGGAGGACCAGGAGTTCAAGGGCATTTTCAGCTACATAGCAAGTTCAAGACCAACCTGGTTACATGAGATCCCCTTGTACCATACCTTCCAATGACAAAAGTGTCAATGAACTTGAAAATATATCAACATGAATTCTGCAACCTTAAGAGCAAAGAGAAAAGGAATAGGGAAGTGATCACAGACAATAGAGACCTCCTCAAGGACTCAGAATCACATGGACAATGTCATATCTGTAATAAAATTTCCACAGGGTAAAATGAGAGAGAGGCAAAATATATGAGTGTGTGTGTGTGTGTGTGTGTGTGTGTGTGTGGGTGGAGAGAGAGAGAGAGAGAGAGAGAGAGAGAGAGAGAGAGAGAGAGAGAGAGAGAGACAGAGTCTAACTGGGTAGAAATCAGAAAATATCAAATTCTTAACTGTGCATTAAGAATCTACAAGTGGGCTGGGGAAATGGTTCGTTGGGCAAACTCCTTGCAAGTGCAAACACGAGGGCTTGTGTGTAGATCCCAGCATGCACATCACTTCTAAGCATAGTGGCACAAGCCTATAATTCCAGTGCCCGGAAGGCAGTGACAGGTGGACCCCAGGGCAAGCTGGCTAGATAGAGCAGCAGAATTGGTGAACTCTGGGCTTCCTGCCTCAACTTATAAGACAGAAGGAGACTGAAAAAGACACCCAATCAATGTTGACCTCTGACTTCAACATGCACATACATTCATGCACAGGCACACAGAAAACATGCACACACACACACACACACACAATATTCAAGAGTGAATAAGCAGAAAGTGAAGACCAAGTCTCTTTCCCCCTAGAACCTCTGCAGTATGGAGCATATATCATAAACTGAGGAACCATAGAATTCTCTTAGGGAAACAGCACCCTACACATTGGAAGTCCAGCTCAGGCACTTCTTGGGGACTGGTGATCTTGGGCTCTCAGATGGTGATAGTATTGAAAAAGTGGTTGAGTCACAATGAGAAACATACTCTATGAGGCCAGGGATGAGCCCAGAAAGGGAGGTGGAAGGGGCTAAAGACAGATATCCTCCAGGGGTCCTGATAGCTGACTGTAAGCCAGTCTCTGTCCAAGATGGACATCCCCAGGTACACAAGCTCCATTCAGTGTGAGAAACCTCAGGGGCCCCAAGGAGATCTGGGAAAAAATTCAGAAAACTCATTTTTACTGGAGCAAGTAGAAGCCTCCGAGAAGTGCCAGGAGCCAGGTGCTGTGTATATTTCCATTTCAATTTTGAAAATGACACACTGTAGTGGGGCCACTCAGGAGAAGAAATCACACGAACCACCAATCACAAGTCCCTTGTTTGCTGCTGGATTTAACTAACACTTCTCATGTGACAAATGGAAGCAACATATCAAACAAAATCCCCAGTGATAACTAAAGACAGTGTGGTAGATTTGCCTGGGTGGGGACATTCAGTGTTACCCTCTTTTCTGCTACCACAAGGGACAATAGACAGACACGTTGATATGCAAATGTATCCAGGAGCCATGCAAACTATGAAATTTAGAGAACAGGGCCAGGCCTGATGGCTGAAGCGTAAACGTCTCATTCATATGAGCCTGGGAAACTGAAACTTTGGAAGGACAGTCGATGATTTTTAGGAGAATTAACTGACCAAGAATTAACATGGCCAAGAGGACATGTCCTGGGACAGTTCCTCTGGGGTCTAGTTTCCTTGGTGTCACATGTGTGAACTTAACCCTCTGTCATTACTGCCACTCGATGACCTCTGCAAGGAACTTGGTTCTTCTTGCAGTTCAGTCTTTAGGTAGATATGGAGCTTCAGAGAAAGCTACACTTCCAGAGAGAGGATCAAGGATGATCGAAGCAGGTGGAGAAGCTCATGGAGACTGAGTCTGAGGTTGTCCTGCAGCTCAGCACTGAGTGCCACACATTAAGAGACTATTTCTACATGGGGATGCCTGTAAACCTTGCTGAGCTTCCATCTGCCAGCACGTGAAATTCACCACTGCCTTCTCTTCATGACAACCCACGAGGGATGCGGCCTTCTTTTCTTTTGAAGGTTAAAGAAACAGACTTACAGAAGAAATTTCCAGAAACACATAATTAGTTCCTGGCAGGACTGAGATGCAAATGTTGCTCCTTCCTCTAAACAATCTCTAGCCACAAGCAAAGAAAATAGCCAAGGCTCCATTGCAAACTGCATACATTATGCCATTGCCCGCTTCTTTATCATGGATTCCCCAACGTCTGCTCCCTGCTCCACTTCCTCCCTCAAACTCCTTCCCTAGAAGTACCCTTAATAAGGCAGCTCCATCTTTCTGTGGCCCTATCACTGACTCTGTATGGTGACTGACTGTAATGGTTTATTAATTATCAATGTAACAGGATCTAGAGTCGCCTAGCAAACAAGCCTCTAGGCATACCAGCCAGGGATTATCTTCTTTAGGGTAATTGAGGTGGCAAGACTCACCTTAACTGTGGGTAGCACTCTTCCATGGGCTGTGGCCCTGGACTGAATAAATAGGAGAAAGGTTGCTGAGCACCAGCTTCTTGACTGCAGTTGCAATGTGATCAGCTCTTACTCCTGCCACCACGTCTTCCCGGCCATGATGAACCAGAGTGGAGGCCAAAGTAGAACCTTTAATGTATTTGTGTCAGGTCTCTTGTACCAGCAACAAGAAGGTAAGTGATGCACCAACTATTTACCTTAGTCTCTTCATTCATAAAATAACTTCCACTATCCCCATCTGCATAATGACAGGCCAGAGTCATAAGTATCCCAAAAGCAGAGAAGTAGACAGAAGACCCAAGAAGGTGCTTAACACCTACAAAATGCTGTGTGAATTCATATATCCTTTCCCCTGTCCCAGCCTATTCAAAGAATAAGTACTGTAGACCACTGGTTTGGGTATAAAATGAAAACTGCTCAATTTATATAATTATAAATAATTAAGTAGATTGTGAATAATTTAGATTACCCCAGGAAACACAAAAAGGAAATAAAACATCAACTTTGCACAGATATAAACATATATGCAAATATAAAATATATATCACATGTTTACATTTCTAGCAACTCTGAACTTTGGAGGATGTATTAATACAGAGGAGACTAAGAACCTCCTGCATCACAAAGTCTTGGGCATCTTTATTGATGGATGTTTCCCTATGTCACTATTGGCCTCTCCCAGCACAGCTCCAGGGCTTAGGCTAGTATATAACACAAATTCCAATACAAAAGATACTGCAAACCTCACTAGTTCCAGATTACCATTGTCAAAACACCAGGAGCCTGTTAAAATCAATGCACACTACTTGGCAGAGAAGGAAATGTACAATGATCATTATCTAAATTCATAAAAAGAAAAAGAAATGCTAACAAATTGACTAAAGCTTTAAAAAACCTCTAAAACAGTTTCTTTTAACTAAATATAATCATAATATACATACCACTTATAAATCCAAGATTGTGTGTATTATTTACTCTTCTCATTGCTGTAACCAGAGAACTGATGAAAGGCAACTTAAGGGAGGAAGATTTATCTTATTTTTTAATACTTTTTATTGACAGCTTGCATAATTGTGAACAACAAACTATGATAATTTCCTCCCCACAACCCACACCACTCTCAATTAGTCTCTATTCTGTTTTGACATGAGCATTTTTCCTCCCATTTTGAAGGTCTTATGAAGGTAGTGTTGGGCACTGCAAAGTCATGAATATCAAGGCCATTTTGTGTCTGGAAGCTTGCATTTTAAGCAGTCCTACTAGAAGGGTTTATTTTGGCCCACGATTCAGAGGAATTCAGTCCATCATGGTGAGGAAGGCACAGTTGAGGGAATGGAAGGTGGCTGGCCACAGTGTGTCTCAATCAGGAAGCAGAGAGAGATAACTGCTGTTTCCCCGTTTTGTTTCAGTTTGGGGCTCCAGTTCAAGAGATGTGTAGCCTATATTCAAGGTGGGTCTCCCCACCTTGATTAAATCTCACTGGAAACATCCTGAGATATACCTAGAGGTGTGCTCCTAGGTGATTCCAAATCCAGTGGAGCTGACAATGAATATTAACCCACCACACCATGTTAACAAAATATCATGATAAGTTCATATTTTAATGAGATTCCACCTATAGATTGACCTACTTTTCAAATCATATACATGCAATGATACATCGCATGGTCTTTGGTGGCTGGCTTCTTTCACTCAGCACAGTGGTTCAGCCATGTTGTTTCATGCATCAGCACAATGCTACTTTTTATTCCTGAGCAACATCACATGTGTTTCTAACTCCCTACTCACCGGTCTTAATCCCTCATGAATAGTCCTCAGAGGACCGTCCAAGACTTCACTATTGCAATTGAACTTCTAATGATGAACATTTGAATCATTGCAAATGTTTAATTTTTACAGAAAATACTGTAGACTATATATTTGTGAGCAGCTCACCATACACATACAGTAACAGCTTTAAACTTGTAGAACTGAAACCTCTGAGTTCAAAGGCATATATATATAGACCATGCGATGTATCATTGCATGTATATGATTTGAACAGTAGGTCAATCTATAGGTGGAATCTCATTAAAATATGAACTTATCATGATATTTTGTTAACATGGTGTGGTGGGTTAGTATTCATTGTCAGCTCCACTGGATTTGGCATATACATATATATATATGTATATATATATAATTTGAGGTTTTATGATGAATATTGAAATTTTTCCCTTCGCACCTAACAGTTTGAAGAAATGGATTTGTCATCAGTGCTCTGTCTCCTATTTTGATACTACATCAAAGGAGAGAATGTCTGTGACTCATTCCATCCCCTCACCAGTGGTCAGACTCAGACAGTTCCCATTTTTCATCTGCAAGCCTCCGCCTTGAATCTGGCTAAGGAAAAGTAAAGTGCAGCACCAATGCTCTTAAAGAATCCAGTGGAAATGCATTTCTCTGTCCAGATGACAAGCCCAAGGAGCTGTTGGACGAAGGGCCCTTAAACAGAGATGTGACTAACGCCTTGAACCCTGGATTCCAAGTCAGTCACAGGTGCTGTGTTTGTTTCCGCTCTGCTGCTCTCCGTGTGACTTTGCGCTAGCTGGTGGTAAACTCACCCCACCATCATAACACAGCACCATCTCTCTGATCCTCCAAAGAGGTAGACAGGTTCGTGTTGCTGAGATGAACATCCAAAGGAGACACAGTTTATGGGAGAAAGGTGTTTATTTCAGACTTACAAATCCAGGGGGATCTATGAATGGCAGAAAAAGCTACTTCCATACATCCAAGCAGAGAGAAAAACTGTCACCTGCCAGCAAATGCCAAAAACAGCCAACAAAAACCTACATCAGAGCTGAGCTTTTCTACTACACCTTTGGGCTGGAATTCAGATCTACCCCCAAACATACCTTTGGTCTGGACCCCAAGACCCACCCCCAGTGACACTTCCTCCAGTCAGGCGACTAGCTTTAATAAAACACCCAAGTCTATGGAGGAAGGGGTGTACATTCAAACTACCACATCCAGAAAGAGGGAAAGGGAAATATAAGTGGATCTGATGGACAGGGGGGTCAGAGATAAGGTCAACCCAAAACAGAATTGAGACCTCAATGTTCTGGATCCTCCTTAGTGCCCCTGGACCATGGGCTAAGAAAAACTAGGACCAGAGAGATTAGAAAATGACAGCCTTCAGTGTGGTCCTTTCTCTGTCCCAGAGCTCCTAGTAAGCAGCCCATTCCATCTGGGGCCTTAGTCATAACTAGGAGGTAATGACTGAAAGACTAAATTCAATAAGGAGAAAACTACTTGGGGTGTCACAAAAAATGTGAAAATGTGAAAGTGAAGGCTTGCCTGTACTCAAGAACATAACAGGACCCCTCACTACCCTCCGAGTCCTCTGGGCTCAGTTATACTCTGCCCACAGAGTGCTAAATCCTACAGAGGACATGTGACTATCTCTTTTGTTACAGGGAAGGACTGCCAAAGTGAGGTATATGCAGCTGTATGCTCCTCCTGCCCCACAGTAAAAAGACATGGAAGGAATTCCACTTCTTGTCAGAAATAGAAGCAGGGGGACAAGAGGACTCAGTCGGTTCCTTCTTAAGTACCAAATGCACAGAAACACACACACATACACACTCACATTCACACACGCGCGCGCACACACACACACACACACACACACACACACACACACGCAACTTTGCTGAAGAGGTTGCATATACATATCCTCTGATGATAGGTCAAGGCAAACGTGTCACAGGGTAAAAGGGTAAAAGGGCAGGTGACATGGCCTGAATCTAGTGACAGGATAGAGTGAGCAGTTCTGCCAATCTCACAAAAGCTCCTGTTGTTACCTGGGTTTTTATATCTTCCCCAGAGGAATATGTGGAAACCTGAAACCTGATCACTAATGTGATGGTTCTAGAAGGTAGAGCTGTTGGGAGCTGATGAGGTCATGAGAACTAATCATAATGAGATTAGTACTCTTATAAGATTTTCTCTTTCTCTCTCTCTCTCTCTCTCTCTCTCTCTCTCTCTCTCTCTCTCTCTCTCTTCCTCCTTCCCTCCCTCTCAGCAAGGAAGAAGGCACCATCTCTATGCCATGGAGGGACCCCTCACGGAATCCCACAATGCCTGGTTCATAGACTTCCAACCTCTAGAACCATAAAAATAAATTTATTAATTTTAACTCACCCTATCTACAATATTTGTTATAGCTGCCAAATGGGGTAGGGACCTCCATAAGCCTGGTTGTTTCCAACCCTTGCCATGAAGACACCAACACAGCCATGTAGCCATACACCACCAAATAGCTTCTGTGGGGATGCTCGGCTGTTGGTCGACCCTGATCGCCATATTCTTCACCCCACAAGGCCTGTTGTCAGTCCAAGGATGAGTCTTCAGGAACCCAGGAAGGCTCTGTAGGAGGGTCAGGTCTTAGTCCCTCATGCAAGCCTGTCAGTCTGTGTCCCATCTCTGGCAGCTTACAAAAAGGAAGCGGATGCTTCTCTTCGCAGTGGGACTCTCTCCTTCCGATCCATTAGGCATGGCGTGGAGCCTTGTAGCTTTGCACACACCATGCTGTTCTGTATAAATAGGAGCCATCCATCAGAAATGTCACAGGCAGGAAGCCAGTGATGTTTCGACAACCAATTTACAATGGGAATCTGCTGTGAATACATGCAGAAAATGCCTGAACAGGCTGAGAGGTTGGAAATACACATTATGTACGGCCATGAAGCCCTGTTAAATCTGGGGATTCGACTGCAGAGAAGGAAAGGAAAAAATATGCAAAAGTTGGGGAAGAAATGGAGAAAGCAAGGTGGGGTCTCTATTCACATTTTAAAGTTAAAGAAAAAACGTTTAGCGAATGGAAATGAAGTGACAATGTCTGCTTTGCAATGTCGCTCTCCCTGTCTCCTCCTCTCTGCAAAGACAGCAAGCCAGAGACACTTCAAATACATGATCTTCTTGGTGTGAATTCTTACTGATAGGCTTAAACATGTAAGATTTACAACTGATCAGGGATGGGGAGAGGGGGAATTGGGGAATTCGGGATAACAACGCATGGTTTGCCCACTAAATAATGTAACTCATTATGGACAATAAATATATATTTAAAAAAAAACTTAAAAAATAAAAAATAAATAAACTTGGGCTGGAGAGATGGCTCAGCCGATAAGGCACTTGCCTCCAGTGCCTAAGGTCCCAGGTTCAATTCCCCTGTACCCACATAAGCCAGACCCACAAGGTGGTGGCCCTGGTGTTCTCTCTCTCTCTCTCTCT